>DWDX01000024.1:0-52436 GCA_018245675.1 Agara michaeli | reverse complement strand
GTAACTGGTGAAATGTGGGGGTGTACTACATTCCTCTGCCTACCCCTTAGGGGATTACAGGCGTGATGTTACGTTGAAAATCTAGGGAAAAGGTGAACGCATATCGTTTACAGTAAATGTCACAATCTCTAAATAACTTGATTAAATGGAAAATATCCATTCACGAGCCTATTTTAGTTGATCCGTGATCGCCGTCCTTGCTCACGTCCCGTAATTAATATCAGATGACGTCACAGGGCAACAGGTTGGACTATAAATATCTCATCAACAACCCATTTGGTTCCTTGATTGTCATTATACATAAATATACTTAAAGGTTTCTCTCTAATATTAACGTTGAAAATGACCAAATATATTATATTACAATTAGAACCTAGCTTCATCCTATTATCATTATTTTGAAATTGTGGTATATCACTAATGAAGTGTTAAGTTAAGGAAAAAAGGGCGTAGTCGCTTTATTAATATGTACTTGAATTAGAAGTAATAACTCATACATGATATTGCATAATATTTCTTCAACCCCTTACTTTGCGGATATAGTTTCGAATCCAGCATGTACTGAATAAAATTATGTGCAATTTTTTTAAATAAACGTCACTTGTTTTATAGGTGAAGGAATCCTTAATACTATAAAGTTCTTTATAATATCGTCTAAGGAACGTGAGGGCTTCCACAGTTGGTCAGTGCGGTTTATTATGGCCCTTACCGTCCTCAGTGTTAGTGGACGCCTGTGTCCAAACGGAGTACGGTGAAAGGGTTGATGATAATGAATAGTTGATGGTAATTGCAAAAGTATGTGAGAGTGTTTTCACAGTTTTGTCGCTAGGGGCGGTGAAGTGAAGGTCTATAATATTTAAGGTGAGAACTTAAAAAAGTGCTAAATAATAATGAATTCTGTGATTAGAAACATTTTCAACATTGGCTTCCCATTGTCTAGCAGTGATTTAGTAGGTTTGAACCATTGACAAATTAAATTTGTTTCTATACGATGAAATATAGTTACGAAATATATAAAATAAAGTCAAACAAATCAAAGTGCATAAAAAGTCTTTGGTACACTGACTGGATGTTTGAGTTGTGAAAAACCATGAAAAAAACAAAAGCTAACGGTCTAAATTATTCCAGCCTGATATTAATATAGTAGTGTAAGTGTCACTGTGCTCTTGTATGAAGCTTAATCTACGTGTCTACCGGCGTCTTTGTGTCTATCTTTACGTCTAGAAACTATTCAAAGCTATCGTGAATAGACGCACATTAGGTAGGTAACGCACGTACCACTAGGAGCACTTATGTATAATAGAGTAGTCGCTTTCCATCATGTTACCTTCTACACAATTTTGAGAAGACTTCCATTTGTTAGTAAAACTTTGTCAAGCGACAAAACCTTTTCTTCCATTAACCTCGCTTCATTCGAGCCAGTTTCAAAAATTGTCTCATTTTCTTCGCCAGCACGTTTGAGAAAATTGAGGTTTATAATACCTTTCTTTCTCGTATAATATTAACCAACCAATTTGGGTGGACATTTTAAATATTTGGTAAAAGATTTTATCTACGTAAATAACTTTGTATATACATATATCTTGGCGGCCGAAAAATTAAATATAAATATTTATTTTATTTAATATCCAGATAGTAGGTTCATTACTTACGAAATGTTGACGTACTGACACGTCTGAATTTTACATTTATGTATTAAAATTTTAATGCAATTTCGTTACACCATAGTTAATAATGAGATGAAGTCATTTATTAACGCACGTCTTAATGTTTTTACGTTAGGTTAATATTTCTCTAGGCTGCATATTATGTACACAAAGCTTAGCGCGCTTAACATACCTATTGTACAGATTCTAATTGAAACAAAAGGAAAATCTTGCACAGAGAAATTTCAATATGCATAAGGTATTGTTCCGTCTAAATAGAATCATTCGTCCAACTTTGTTGATATTAAATTTAGTCTATCAATTGGTCTTCACTGCGAAGTTGGCTGGTAAATTAGATTACAAAATGCTATAGATTTGCAAAACATTTAAGGCCAAATAATTACTAACTAGGCGATTGATTATCACAGATTCTTAATTAAAGTATTTTATAGTATAACATTTTTCAAACCCTTAATTTAAATTTTGCAAAACTTAAATTATGCATACCCTTAACTAGAAAGCTAATAACAAATATTTGTAATATTCGC
Organism: Agara michaeli; assembly: GCA_018245675.1. Taxonomy (NCBI): domain Eukaryota; kingdom Metazoa; phylum Arthropoda; class Insecta; order Lepidoptera; family Hesperiidae; genus Agara; species Agara michaeli. The sequence goes on along the minus strand of DWDX01000024.1, from coordinate 50,242 downwards.
TGTAAAATTGGCGAATTTTCAAAGAAAATTTTGATTCCTTCTGTTACCTCCTCAGAGGTTGATTTCCTAAAAGTGTTAAAACACATACCTATTTCTTTATTTCTAAACAAAAGGCATACCCGATCTCATAGTGCCTATTTTCTTTAATGCACTTATGAATAGTGGTATGATTTTTTTTCTGGAGAAATTCTAATACATATACCTGAAGTATTTCTCATTGTGATGAAATATATGTATATATGTGTAAGCTTTATTCCCCGCAAAAATAGTGTCATCAATTTAGCGATTTTCTATTAAAAAGATTATCGTGGATTTTCTTTTTTCAAATTGTGTAGGAATTCTGTTCCTAAGCTGCTAGCTCAAGGGCTCAATGAATCGCAAAGCTGGGATTGTTTGGTCAAAATGTAATAATTGGAAGTGAAATTGAGGATTACTCAAATAAAATGTGGGAGGAATCTATGCATTGTACATATTTATACAGTCTGTCACTTAAGACCACGTTCTTTACAAATGATGGTATTAGATTGTAATGCGACATAAAAAACATAATTGTGAACTAAAACCTATATACCGTCATGTATTTAAAATCGCAGAAAACATAATACATAAAAAGACTATTATATTTACATACAATACCCATAATAAGGCATAGTTTTCAAAACAGCGACGGCGTTGCCTCGCTGAATAACAAGGCCAAGCCTCTGCGCGAAATAGTCGACAGCCCTTTTGCCGCCAAAGGCAAGAACATGCTTGGTCGACATTTCTTACAAGAATTTGTGCATGTCACAATACCAAGGATTCGATGTCTTTTATCACTAGCACCGTAATATATAATTATTTCGCACATTACTCAATAAATATAGTATAGATATAGTATAAATATAGAAATGCTTCCGTAAACGGCGTGTGAGAAGCTATTCAAAGGCAAAGTACTCATACGCCCAGTGGGACGAGGTCGATCGTTGTCACGCCATTCAGAGTGACGTATCTGACGTGCGATGTGCCCAACGTGTCGATACAAATCACGTTCAATTCCAGGAAATACCGCAGGGTCCACAGTACCAACGTGTTCCCATTAAATATTTATTTGCCATCTCTACATGAAAACACGCAAGATCCATATTGCAATGTCTATGTTATAGATATGAATGTATGTAACCCCTAACCTGTTTGACTCTGGAAAACAGCAAGTGTTGAAAAATAGTTGAAATTAAATACATTTTAAATAACGAATATTGCCAACCAGCGCCATCAAGGTACTGCATAGATTTTTTTTCTATTAATTAGAGTTAACCTTCGATACAATAACATAAACTCATTTGGATTACCTGTTAAATAGAAGCGGTTTATGGGTTTTAGTTAGCTATGGTGTTATTAGGTACGACATCTGAACGTGACCATAAAAAATTGTTATGAAGCTAGTAGTGACGCCAAATGTCCCAGTATGTCACTGCTCGTATGACATATCACACGACTTTGGACGCTGTGACGGAATTTTAATGCGTCCTTCACCAGCAACGTCCTCCGACTGCGCTTTGTCAAAAATAATGTCTACAAACGAGAATAGCAGGCGCCAGAATATTACATCATAGTTATATCTAATTCTTATGTTCAATAGTTTTATTTTTGCTAACTTTCAAAGTATCTCGCATAGGCACTGTATCAACAAATAGACAATATAGGAAATAAATACTTATTTGTATTTTATTGTTTTTTTCTCTTTTTATATAACTTATCTCAAATTCTCTCAATACTAAAATTGTTACTTATGACAGCAATAAGAGAGAGATACACAAGTAAGTAAATATTACACTTAGCGTGCAATGTTTATATACCGCTATAACGCCCTAATTATGACTAAAGAAAGAGGTACTTCATGGTTCATGAAACTGGATTGAAATGAGAAAAAAGTTAAACACAAACAAAACGTACAAAAATTTGATGTTTCTCATGAAATATGCATCCCGTGTCAATGATGTTGTAAATAATAATTGCCTTAATATGCCCATTCTAAGCGTGTAAAAGGCGCTTAGTTTGATAAGAGGCATCAAAATACCGGTAAAAGCTTGTTCGCCGGAGCGTGACTCTTTGGAGTTGGAAATACTTACTGAACCTCGCGAACTTCTTGCTCCACTTCTTAAAATTAATACACTAATATATTAACGTATTCTTATTCTATTGTTATTTATTTATACTCTTGTACTCTTGTGTGTGTGTGAAAAATTGTTGTGGGTATTTTTGTTAATAGGTCAATAAAAATAGCATCACAAATCAAAATACACGTGACATTTATTAATCCCAATAAAAGCCAGAATAACGGACAAGGTCCTATCCAAAAAGTTCGACCTCTTAAAATACTGAGATCTAAAATTTGACCAGGCGCTGGCTACAGGAATATTTTAAATAAATTACATACCCACACGCACTTCGTGTCTTTAGGACACATAACTCAGTTTGAGCACCTACCTATTATGTGTTAAAGGTACTCAGGTATGTATCCTAGACATACCTAACGCCTAATAGCCTATCCCAGAGATATCTATGCGCCTAGATACTGTGTATATAAAACGAGACCTTATCTTTTTCTTTATATCGTTATATCGTTTTTTTTTTATTTTACCTTTTGTACAGCGACTTCATAGGCGCACTCATGTATAAATTTATAATTAGGATGTAAGGTAAGGACAAAATTATGTACTACAGTTATGTACTAGATTTTAAAAGACTACAAAAACTAAGCCCGACGAACATTAAGCCAAATAGAATTACACAGGCGTTCGATACCCATGAACAAGGATTATTTTGCTAAAGGAAACAAAATGAACAGCTTTAAGATGCAAAGAGCATATTTCTAGGAGATTATCAAGATCCACTGTGTTAAAAGCATTGTTGAATTCTGTCAATACCAATATCAAGATTAAATTCACATAAATCCACAACATATCATTTCTTCAGCAACATTTAGAAGCACAATAGCTGTACCATGACCAGAATTAAAACCCGATTGGAAGGGATTAAAACAGCTTGTTTTACTGAAATGAAAAAAACCCTATTGAGGAGTAAGACAATCCAAGACTTTGAAATAGAACGGTATAATATAAATAAATTGCTACTCAGAAAAGCTGGAGGATTGGTGTTCTTGGGAACACGAATAATTTCAGCGTCTTAGAATGGCAATAAAAATAGCAGGAACGCATGGATTCCAACCAAATTAATTGGGAAAACGTATACATATACGAGTATCACGTATAAAATTAGTTAATCGATTGAAATTAAAACTATGAAAGTTAAAATTGAAATTTTAAATTTTCTTATAAGATAAACAGTACTTTTTAATTATAATTTGCTGCGCGGTCTTTGAAAGTCTTTTGTATTTTCAATTCGCTTCAATTCTGAGTTTTTAATTGACTTGTCATTCTCTTCAAGTCGGGTTCGGCTAGATAAACACGATCACTATACCTTGATTACGCTACGATATTTTCTCTTTTATACCACGATTGTGTGGGCATATTTGGTATACAGAATAGTTTTAAGCAATCCAGCTAAAAGACTTCTGATATTACTTACAGAATTTCGAGCTTATCTAAATTTATCTACAATATATCTACAATATATCTATTGCTCCAGAGGCAAAATCGTTATCGTATTCGTATTCGTAATCGTATTCCATTATAAATGGAACTGTGTATTTGTTAAAAGTATTCTGAATGTGGAACAGCAGTAATAGCGTTGTTTTCAAACGTCTTTATAAACTTGGGACGTTTTGTTACTTATAAAGAATACGACGTACTTAATAAACAAACGGGTATTTCAATTCTAGAAAGTTTGAAACTAGTGTACTAGCGCGTCGAGATGTAGGTACTAGCGTGTTGAGTTATAGTTACGCACATATGGGAAAGTTTTCCAATATGCATTATTGACTGAACGCGGTGAAGTTATTCTTACCTGTGTTCTACGAGTATATTGAAATAACGTACACAACAACTGCAACTCATATCTTGTTTTCCTTCCTTCCTGTTCGATATTCGAATTTTCAAACATCCTAAAACAACACTAACATTTATGTATTTCACACAACAATTTGAGCATTAATATGTCATTTCGAATAAGTGACGTGCAAGACACCCTAATATCGTTATTGTTACCTTCATATTATGTATGCAATTTCAAATAGAATACAAATTTCAACCGAGATCATAGAAAATGTTCCACACATAATATTATACGAAAATATATAAACGAACACAATTGAACGAATACAAATGAAAGAGACGGTAAAGGAGTTACGCTGACATAAAAAATATATTGAAAAATTGTGCTTCGCTGTTGTCGCGCCTCGAACAAAGGAGACCGAACAGGACACTCGGCGAAAGCACACAACACCAAATTTTTTTTTATTGTTATATGTTTGTCTGCCGCTTTGCACTCTACTTGAATATATGAGAATTTTCTGAAGTGTGGAAGAATTCTTTTCTTTATTTAAAGTTTCCCTCTCCTCGTATTGTAGTGTAGTTATGATATTATGCATCCGATTTTCATAAAGTACTACTGCATTTCGCGGAGATATAATCAACTGAGGGACATGAGGAAATCCGTGGTACTACCCGCGTGCAATACTATTTTTAGAAGATCATAAAATATACATAGGTGCGCCTTTCCTCAACAAATCATATCTCTGTGATTTTTTTGCTTCTTATCAGAATATAAAACAGTCTACGTTAGTCAGAATTAACTGTGTATCTACTAGAAAGATATTTTGATAATATTAGCATAGATGTGCATAGCTATATTCAGGTTTTATTTAGCACTTGATTGACTAGATACGTATTTGAAAACAAATCAGATAGTAGCTGAACCCATTAGAGCGGTGGCGACAGATGTTTGTACCAATTTTTCACGCACTAAGAAGATAAATACGAATAAACCGCCCTGTATCGCCACAAAGTAACCGTCCCGTTAATCTCCACTGATTTTGGTCAAGTTAAAGTTCCAAGTGCGTTCTAGTAGAGCTCTAAGCGAAATGTTCGTAAACATTTAAAAATTCAACTCGACACTAATCACTTCCATTTCCACCGTACCGCTATTTTCCACACGTTATAATTATAATAATAATAGGATACTAATAGTAATATTCTTTGTTAGCAAAAGACACGGAACATATACAATTGTTGATGTTATACAATAAATTGTGATCAAGCGAGTTTACCCGAGTTAGGAGCAAATTTGCCAATCGAAGGCTTCTGGTCGTGCCTTAGGTCTGTAGATACAGGTATTAACTTGTAACAGGTAACAGGTAATAATTTGAATCAATTCTAATACAAAATAAAGTATTATATATAACATACATATATTAAGTAACAGTTTAACTAAGTTTATAACTAATATAGGGTTTAACTAATTGCACAACAAGTATATAATAAAAAATAATCGTTATTCGTACTAGTATTATGGATATAAAAGTGTGTCTGTTAGTTTGTAGCTTTGTCCTTTCACGCAACAACGGAGATCGATGATTTTAGTAGGTAGGTAGGTACCTATAGAGATTTATTGGCCGAAGAGAGATATCGCGTACTTTTATCCCGGAAAAATGTACGCATCCTCTGGGATTCAAACTTAGGATAACACCGCTGAACCGATTTCGTTCGAATGTGATATGGAAATAGCTTCAACCCTAGGGAAGGAACGGCCTACTTAGCATTCCCTTTTTAAATCAACGCCTAAAAATTTAAATAAAAAATAAAAAATAGAACTATTTAAGTTTCCGCGCGAACGTATTATATTAACGTATTATACATATATCATTTGAAATTCAAATGTTCCGAGAAATTCAACATACATCAATTACAATATTTCTCGCCGAGCAACTCCTGAATATGTTACATGAAATTAGAACCTTTTGAGAAATGGGCAAATAAATGTGAACATTAATTGATGCTTAAATGAATAACGAAATTCGTATCATAACGTTACAGTCACTTTCTTGGCAACGTTTGCTTAAAAAGTTTTAAACATTTTCAATCGTCTATTCTTTGAACTGTAAATAATTTTTGTTTCCGCTTGCTTTAACGAGCATTACTTTAGCAATTTCGATGAATACATATCTCTACCAAATACATACAATTTCATTTTGACTTGTCAAGCCGAATAAATTCCTGAATATGTAAAGGAATCACGAGGGCTAGTTAGAGATGAGCTTTCGATGAGTATAAAAAGGATCGTTCAGCGCTCAAATTACAAGGAGCAAAAGGATTTTCGTTCACAAAAACCCTGCAAAGTCCTGATATATCAAACACATCTCTGAAATTTGGGAAATAGTAGGTACGCTATTACCCATATATTTCAATAAAAACTTAGCCGCAAGAGTTTCCTCTGAGTGAAAAAAGCTAAGGGAAGTAATGTTATTACGACATGCCTGTTATGGTGTCGGTTCTTCTACGTAGAAGCATACTTTTCCATCATGTTCTTAATTCTAATACAGATATACAAACTTAACTGCAAGGAGCATAACAAACTTATCGTGAAATGAATCACAACCGAAATTTTTTCCCGTGCATTTTTTAATAACTAAGATATAATAATATAATAAGCATAACTTTTAGCTTTGTATTAACTTAGGTTTTCCCTTAGGATTCTCTTCGGACGCTCCTGAGGCGAGACGAGTATCTCGGTTCATATCTTCGTCCCATTTCGACGGTATGTGGCCACACATACCGTCATCCTTCCCGGAGTCTGTGGCTGGCCGGCCAGAGCTCCCAATCTAGCCGCCCGCAACAAGGGAAGTCTCGATTTCGTTGCCTCTTACGTAGGCAGAAGATACGTAGCTGTAATCCAGTCTCGACCTACAGAGACACCGATTTTATAACCTATAATTCTGTTTGTCATATCATTATTTAGTTTTCCATTTTTCAAGATTCTTAAAGTACTCACAGTATACGTACATAATTATGCTCGACAAAAAATAAAGCGTTACCTAGAGAGCGTGCGTAGCGTAGTACATGAATGTGGAGCGAGAAATAAGACTGCACTGAATGTTTGACGTAATGTAACTGACTGACATACAGCCTATATACATACCTATGTTCGTCTATATAATCCCGAAACTTTTGGCTTAAGTTATACATGATACGGGCTATGTAGATAAGACCTCAGCTGGCTCCAGCGAAATAATTAGTTAAGATTGTTTAAGGACGGTAGAGCCAACGTGGTTTAAGTATAAACTCTTTGTTTTTGTTGTAGGCTTCTTTTACATAAACTTAATGATTACGTCAATGATAACATCGCATTCGTAACGCGTCCATGCAACATTAATCTTGTAGCAATTAGATTTAAGAAAAATAAATTGTAGCTTAAATATTTTTATATGTATATATAACTTCCATAGCAACGTCATACTTTCGTGGGAAATAATATCTGTGGGCTGCAGTTGTTTACATAGTTCTGTGATAATATTATTATTGTATAATAACATAATTCACGTTTTCATGATTATTTTGATTTAATTAATAAAGTTATGTTTACAATGAATGTTATCGAAAGTGAACAGTGTTATTGTTTCAAGATTAGCTTGTTGCTTGTTAAATGTTAACGTAGGCGTATATTAAATAGAGAACGAAACTATTCGAGGTCGGAGGAACGCCTCAAGTTGGATAACTGTCTCAAAGTTTATGTTATTGTGGTTAAAGTTTGCAACGTCCAAAATCAAACCTTAAATTGTCATCGATGTTCATTAGCCGAGTATAATGAAGTAAGTTGTTTCGAAATTATTTTCATTATATGGGTACTCTCGTAATAAGTACGTATCAAAAAATGTCAACACTTTTTTTAATACGATCATTGAACAAGCTTTAGTAGTGTAACACGTTGATTGTTGATTATAATAAATTATAACTTCAATGAAGACCGAATTAATAAATTTTTATGTTTAATTATTAAATGTTTAAACACTTGCAACAATATTTTATACGGTCAATTATTATTTCTGTATACTTACGAGTAAAATATACATCGTCCACTATTGACAGAAGTAATCTAGCCTCCATTTCACATTCCTCATATTCACCTCCAGTTGCCTTTGTTACTGCGCGGAGTAATTTTGAAGATAAAACTGGGTTTCCACTGCTGTGCTGAGTGGTCATTATGCTCTGAGCAAATGTTTGATTGTTCTTTAGATGTTCTTTTAAAACAACATAGTTTTCAATGTGCTCATTCTGGAACGTTCGTTGGCTTTTAGAAATCTTCATGTGCATGTCGGTTTTTGCCTTTATTCGTATAAAACGAAATTGTTCATGAAGAATCATATGTCTAGCATTTGGTTTGTAATGTCCATGAACATTTGTTACTAAACGTTTTTATGTTTAAATATGTAAAGCATGTTTTCAATTAACAACGGAGATAACAAACACATCAGAATATTTTTATAACTCCATTCCTAACTCTACATTAATCGTTTGTATTTCTCTTTGTACTGGAAACCGACTGTATCCCAACAAATATCATTTCAAATCAAAACTTCATACGGCCAAATATAAATTATTTTTCAAAGTTTATTACCAAGCCCACAGATGTTTAAAATATACTCGTATATATACATGTAGACTAGCGTGTAAATCATTGAACCGCATACTTATGTATATTTTAAAATCTTTGAGATACTTTTATAGCAAGAAACATCCAAGTGCTCTGTAAGAAAATAACATTTAAAAACAGCTCAGAACCCTTATTATCCTGGGAAAAATTCAATATTCCAGCGAAACAAACACATTGTGCTTCTTTTTTTCCCGCCTAGAGGGTCCCTACGATTCGTTAGCAGACAGATTTTCTCTTTTAGTACTAAATAAAAGTGAAGTGCATTCAACTGTGAAATTACCGTCACTAATTATAACTTTTATAAGTAAAATAATTCAATGTATAATAATATCGTGTATTATCATAGTATCATAAATAATACGGTTTAATCTGTGAAAGTAACAGACTTAGGATAGGTGAAGACAACTTATTATAAAATATTAATCTCAAATATGAAGAAACAATCAATACGGTTTAATATAAAACTATGTAACTAAATGTAACTATTAACTTATCATGCTAAAATTTCAACTCTAACACAAATCTGCCGCTGCATTTATCATGTAAAATAAAAATTAAGCAATATTCCAACACATTCGTTCATAATGCTTAGGGCCTGAATAGATGACTATAACAAAACTTCATATGTACCTAATTTTAAACTAAAATAACATTCCTATCACAATATGGCTACCCTACAGCTGCTTTCAGCACAAAGTTAGCTATAAACGCGCCCCAAGCTGCGTAGCCTCAAGAACCGCAATAACATTTTAGCAATCTTATTTTACCTCACTTTCATACAAACGTGCCATGTTATTATAACCAATAACACTTGCCCAACACTTGTATGAATAAATTAATTTGATTCTGTTTTTAATTAAGACTCCATATTTTACTGTTGAATAATAGCCTTTTAAATCGTATAACTGAACATTAATTTTCGCGCAGTATTTAATTTTAATTGAAATCAAACACGATCGAAATATGATATAATAGATCGATGTAAGAAAATTATTTCGCCGACTCTCGATGCTACGGAAACTCATAATTAACTTTTGGATAACATTTCAACGCAACGAAATATAAAATTGGAATTACTTCTGTGCCAGTAAATTGACTCGACGTAGCACGCTTCGTTGGTTAATTTAAAGAGCGATACAGTCAACAGCAACAGAACTTAAACCGTAAATACCCGGATAAAGCTCGCAATTTAAGAAATATCACTGTTGACCGTGCATTTTCGAACGTAAAATTTTGCACATAAGCGTGCCGTACGGTCTAAAGCTCTCAAGTTTTGTGGCTGAAATAGATGTGAATCTTGGTCTGGCGTTTACACTTAAAGAACAATTAGAAAAACGTTTTAACATATGTTTAAATAAAATCGTATTTGGTACTTGGGAACTTCGAAAGTAGAACATCGTACCTGTAGAATTAAAGGTTTACTTATGTACTTATGTATATATAATGAATCTGTGTGTAGCTGAAACTTCTACAACAAAATATAATCCTAAAGCTAAAAAAACAAGAACTTGCACACAAACTACAAACTCAGATTTGTAGCAGTCAAATAAAAAACATACCCCGCGGCTTCGTGCTACGGTGCCCTCGAACATCCTCTCTTTACCCGGCTAAGTATTCAAAGGATCAACTGGCCCTGCGTTCTGGCCACTATTGAGCTTGCTTACTTACTGAGATTTACTTTAAAATTGTCAATAACTCAGTCTTTACTTTGTATATTCCGTGGTATTAAACAAAACAATTCATAAAATGCTTGAAGAAAATTTATAATAGAACCTTAAATATGCATTTGCTCTAAGTTTTGTTGATCAAGTTTCAGTTTCCTTTAACTCATAATATGATATATTACTAGAGATATTAACAATATAGTGGTTTTCTAAGAACATTAGAGATTTTATTATGTGTGTAAACAAAATGTCGTAAAAATACATATCATGCTTTTTTTCAACATATTTAACATATTCAATTATTCAGGCCATGAAATTCCTAACAATGAACAAACCAATTCAACCCGTTGAAATGGAGCGGCTCAAAAGATACCCACTAAAATACGTTTTATTTCGATCAATCAGCGACTACAGTGGCGAATATGTAGGCAAATAAAATATTATGGGTCCCGTAATTGAATTGGCTCCGAGAATTTATATTTTATTGAAAGGGCCAACCCGTCGTAGCACAGTGGGAGAACAGTAAATTGAAAACGAAATATGTACCAATAGCTTGGTGACAAAACAGGCAATAGCAAATGTAAAAATTACATTCAGTTAAACACAGTTGTCACAAGTACAAATTTGTCTGTTCATTTATTTGTAAGGGGCAACCTCTGAAACTATCGAACGGATTTCTGAATATTACATGTATTACTAACAGAAAGATATATTATCACTGATTAAAAAGTTTCCATAACGTTTATCCTTATGCCTTTATGTGCTTTCAGTACTTCTATAACGTATACACAACGTTCATCCGTTATGCTGTTTGCCATTCCCACGTGGGCCGAAATATTTTACATAGGTCGTAAGTCTAATTGCTCATACGAGTACGAGACCCCTGAACACAAACAAATATTGAATTTAAAGAACCCGAGTCCTTACAAATTTGAAAACTTCAATAAAAACTGTAAGTAATTGCAAAGGTATTCATGTATTACATAATATTGTATAATTTCTTGACTTGTCTTAAATTCACCTTGCTGAATTAAATTCATATTTAAAAATATATTTCAATACGATTTAAAAATAACAATGTCAACAAGCCGTGAATTGGGAACCTCTGTAAAGGTTAAATCGAATGGACGAAGTCACATTTTTGCGCGACCGGTGAATATTGGGTAGTGTTTAGTCGATTTACATAATAATTAATGCATGGGTCTTCATCGGCCTTTGGGAAAAACAATCGTTAAACGTGACAGGATGGAAGCCGTTCAAAAATAATGAAAGTTGCACAAAACAGAATGGAATTTTGTTTGATTTTCAGATCCTCTCATTGGTTTTATAAATTATGAGAAACCGAAATTAATTATCGTGTCTGATATGAGAACAAACTTTATCAACTTACTTGGGGAGTAATGAAATTTCCCAATCAAGTGTCGATTTGTCGCGACGCCGCGATTCCCAAGTCACGCCTTCATTTAATGATACTTATTGAAATCTACATTGAGTTTACTGGTTCGTTTTTCGATTTCAACCACAGTATCGAACACAAGGAAGATTAATAAAATTCACTTGATGTGATTGGTTAAGTACAACAATAATTTACATTGTGGTAATAAAGTTACATGAATATAAAACATTTCACTACAAATACATAATACCTAACTATGTACATTCTAATGCATAGCCAAGTTTTAATGTTTTAAGTACAGACTCGTACGATACTCGTAGCACGGTTCAACGATCTAAGCAGTGAGAACTCACTATGTTGTATCTATCATACGAATTGCATATATTTCGAAGATTTTATATTATATATTATATTATATCATTCCTACTTAATATTGTTCAGGTCTGAAAATGAGACTTACTTCACTTATGAGATTTTTTTTAAAATATGATTATTTCTAAGAAGGCGTATTTAATAAAGAAGACATTGAACTTATTTAAAACAAAAATGTTCACCGTACACTGCTAGAGTAACTTATTAATTTTCATTAATGAAATATCGGATGGATTCAAAGCCTAGAGCGCGTACACTGTATATTTTATTATCATTAAAGTATAACAGTTAGTGTTTATATTACAGTTACTGAATATTCCTTTATATCTTTCTAATATTCTTTATATAATGACTATACACAAATTACACTGGAAAATATGGACATATAAGCACAAGTTTGTAGGGCAATCTAAAAATATGGGAAAAACGAATAACCCCTAAAAATGCCAGTTTCACAATACTTACCTACATATATTTGTAACAATAAAAACGAAGTGCACAAAGACATGTCAGACACAGACAAGCCAGCGCTCTTTAAATATTTACTTATAAATTTATTTTTGTAAGAATCACGTTCAAGCACAAATTTGTATAAAATTGTTCTACGTTTTATGCAATGCAATGTAATGTAGCACTTATTGTGTCTGCAGTTTTACAAATAGCTGCTTTAACCTTTATTACTTTCTTACTTTAAGCAGAAACGTTTGAATACACCGATAATGCAGCTGCTTTAAAATACACGCTATGCATTAAATTTTCATGACGTTATGTGTCTGGGAAACGTTTACTCAAATTATTCAATATTGATTTACTACTTACTTATATATCGTAGAATTCGAGAGACAGCATGAAATTTATGTTATAAAACACATCATATAGACTCTATATTATAGACCAATATAAAGTACATACATACATATGTATCTGATTGAGACACAAGCAGTGCAACTTAGTCGAAAAATCACCATTCACTACACTATCGTGAACACCCGATAAAAGAATGTTGAACAATAAATGAAATATAAAATACCTTAATAACTGATTATTATAAAGCTCTTGAAATTCTTTTGTTAATTCTCAACAAATTTCAAATGTAGTGTAACTATATTATAGCATCTGATAGATTTATGTGCTTAGAGATGACTATTTTACGTGATTCAATGATACTTGAAAAGACTTCTTTGATATAGAAGTTTCCTGCTGTGGTTGGTATGCTCTTCAAAGGCTTACGAACTATACGTATGCACGACTTAATTATTTAAATGATGACCGAACTCTCTATCTATGGTTTGAGGAAGCAACACTGTTACCGCTATTTCACTTGCTAAGAACCATCGCTTGCTTTCGAGGTGAGTGACTGAGTTTTAATAGATAGCACGTTAAAACAGAATTATAAATATGCAAAGTTTTTAGTTCAAAAAGCATTTGTCATCTTAAGCAAGTTCCATTAAAACCTAATATTTTATTACACAGCAAATCTTGTATTCTGTAAAGTAAGAGCTTAAAAGGGCATTAAATAATGGATGCAAAGCAATTTTAGTATTTCGTAGGTCGGGGCCCTCGATGCCCGCGAGGTTAGAAACGAAGTACTGTACCGCGTACGCCTGGCTTGTTAACATTTGGATTACACTAACTCGAGCAAACTTTTGTTCATTAACTACAAAGTTCATTCAAGGATACATATTGCCAATGTTATTTCAGTATATCCAAAATGATTAGTACCTAAACCCAAGGTTCACAAACTTTGTCATGAAGAAGGAAAAAATTGCTGTAACACAAATGAGAGCATAGAAATCTCCATGAAGTATTTAAATATCAGTATAAAATACCCTTATTATCCGAATGAAGAGTACAATCATTGAACTAATTTAACTGACAGGACTGCGGACTTGCGAACTGAATTTTATTGTGTCGTATTGATGTAAATAGGACATTTTTAAATAAGTGATTTGATAAATGAGCATACTTACCGCTATAGAGGAGGTCGACGATATACGGAGGAGTAAATGAATTACATTTTGCATTTTAATATCCATAATAACGGGAAACATAGTTGCTTCATATCAGATTATCAAAATCTTCGAACTTATCGAAAAAAAATCACGCAGAGTTTAATGAATATTTGCTGTTCGCACGGGGATCCCCTGCCGCCCCGGGCGAGTGTCGGGCGAACATCCAATTAATTATGAGATGTTCATGGGTATAAAGTTGGGCAAGCACTCCAACTCGATATTAATTATGCCCCTAATACATACTCTTATTAGTTTTTATAACAGTATAACCTTTTAGTTCGTATCTGATGATGGCATTATGGATTATTTTGTTCGCTTGTAATTTTTTTCTATATGTATCATTACCCACTTATTCTCTCTGTATATATGTATATGTGCTTTGCGGGCTTTTTTGATTTTTTTTTTATTGTATAATGTGGTGCAGTTTAGAACGTAGCATGCTTGCTAAGAAAGTCATCCTTGATTTGAATAGTCCCTAGTCATACGTAATATCCAAAAATAAACTCAAGTTATATGTAAAAGTCACCTGTGTAGAACATATGCAGTTTCAATACAGAATATAATATAATGTTTTCTGCCTGTTCTAACTTCGAGATCACTATTTAGTGGTGCTGTCAGATTGAATTTTTTCCCCAATGTTAACGCATTTAGTCAAAAGACCTTGAAAATACTATTAAAATTGAAAAACACGATAGTGAGGAATAAGCTTTTTCTTCAATGAAAATGCCAATAATGAAAACAATACTATTCCCTAAATATTTAATGTTAGATATAAATGTTTAGAGGAGTAACGATGGTTCCTAGCATTTGTGCTGATAATATATTTTGAATGAGTTAAAAGTAACAATGAAATTGATAACTTAATACGAATATATTAATTTATATATTAGGTATATTTCCTATGCAGGTTAAGTACCTACATAATTCCAAACAAGAGTTAAATATACGCCCCAAAAGTTATTCTAAACAATATTTAATTTAAACAAACACAAGTGGGGTAGACCTTTGGATGAGTGTCCGTTATTGTGTCGCTGGTGGCAATTTACACGACCGTTTCGTTAAATAGTGTGGTATAGTAATTACAGATCTATATGAGTCATTGAAACAAGTTAGGTACCTTACAAGTGATTTAAACTACGTACCTACTTGTCTCTCCACAACTTAGCATTTGCATTTGATGCAATATGCTTGAAGCCACAACACTCGTAGACATAGAGCCTTTGTAACAAGAGACCTGTGGCGAGATAAGACCTTTGTTCTAGTTACGCTTCACTTGACCATTGGATTTGAATGTATTAGTAACACTAACGTAAGGAACGTCAATCTTAGTTCAAATTCAAAAGTAGAATTAACATACCTAGAAAAGACTGAAATTGCCTATTCGATATTAAATGAAATCTGTAAGCTGCAGTGACTATTCACAATCTAGTATCACGATTGTTTGTTGTTTAAATAACTTAAAATAGTAGCAATATTCGTAAAATCAATTCGTAAATTTTTAATAGTATAAAACAAAGTCGCTTTCGGCTATCTGTCCCTATGTATGCTTAGATCTTTAAAACTACGCAACGGAATTCGATGTGGTTTTTTTAATAGATAGAATGATTCAAGAGGGAGGTTTATATGTATAATAACATAAATATGTACCTAGTGATGCATCGAGGTGAACTAAACACACATTTTACGAAATTCTACTACAAAGGAAATTGCGGAGACGGGGGCGGGACGAATTCGCGGGCAAACGCTAGTAACCTATAAACATTTCTGTGAGCTGTAAACTGATCCCGACCTGACTAATTGACAGCTAATGTAGAATATCTGGTAAACGTGTAACAAGATAATAATTAATTAACACAACCTATCACTATCAATCAATTATTCTGTATCTTTCCTCATGGCACAATAGAATTTCGGTAAAATACCGACAGCCGCATACGAGTAGATACGTAGTATAATATGAAAACCGCCATATAGACATATGTAAATATGTATATAAAGTATACCCTTCGACGATTAAACTTCTCTTTTTATCTTTCCCAGCCGACCAGTTTGTGAGTGTTTTCACCACTTGATGATATATTTTGCCATATCCTACCATTTGAATAACGCGAAAATACTTGGACGCATAAACATTGTATCAAAATAAGTTATTGTCGTTTATTCCGGAGCCCGAAGCTATTAATGCTCGAATAAAGGAATACCGATCTTATTGCAATTCATCGAAAGCCTTATAAAAATATGTACCTACTCCAGATATGCTTAAAAATGTATAGCATTCTCAAACAATTTCAATGGTTTACCTTTCAAAAATGTTTGTTTTTATAAGCCACTTAGACAAGTAATATCCATGTGTTTATTAAATATGTATATTAAACATTATTTGCGTGGCTATCCTTATGTCACATACAATACCTTTATAATAATCGAAATATTTTTTTACCCAGTAACAAGTAAAATGAAATCAATGTTATAACGACAAACTCATTCCCGGAAAGTTACTCAAAGCTACTAATAATTTCAAATCCAATAGATGACAAAGTAATAATATAGTGATAACTCAATTGATATACTTGTGCTGTGCATAAAGAACAATTAATATATTATTTTTATTTATTATTTGGTTTGCAAGGACAGAGATATTTGGCACTCGGTGCTTTCTGCCTACCCCGTTAGGGACCCCGCGTGACGGTATGATGATGATGATGATGATTTTTATTGATATAATAGTAAAATTAATATTAATCATTGCGTTAATCATTAATGTACCAATAGATAATAATCAACGCAACTAGCAATTACGTCAACGACTCTCGGTTGGGCTTGTAACGGCCGATTATGTCTACTAGGAATTCCAAACATGATTCCCGGGAGTATCAACCTTGACTACTTCGTATATTATCAACCTCGAAACTTGTATACCTACACAGGTTATGTTTCATACAAGCCCAATATTATTAAGACGACCACCGATACGGTTTGCCGATACGGTTATTTGTATGTTAAAAATGAATCCAGACAACACTGGCGATGCGGTTGCTGATTAGAATCTACATCTCATCTTATCTTGTCCACTCGCAACAATTCCTTTTTGTACATTATCAGTTAAAATGGTTTTAAATATTGGCCGAATTTCTTATTGTTCACAACGGTCGCGGTAATTACGGATATCCAGCTGTCGTCACAAAATACCATCGGATAACGGTGTCATGTGCACGGCTTTGCTTCTGACAGCGATTCAACGGAGAGCCTTGCATTCACCGCTCGCTCACCAGTTCAGGCATTGTAAAGAATTCTAACTGCTATTGGTGTCAAAAACTAGAAATGTTTGCTTATAAATAAGTCATCAGCATGTGAAAATAAACTAGAACATACAAGCAAACCATAACGGTTACAACTGTTGTTCAGTTTATATATTGAAAGATTCGTGCATTCATAAGCCTCTTTTCTTTAAGGACAATATAAAATTTAATAAATGTAAATCACGATAATATTCCCGAAGTTAATACATATATTCAACTATTATATTAAGACAGCCGGATATTGTTAACCACATATATGAAAAAACATTACTGTAAAAAACCACGTACAAATATATAATTATGTCATTGAAATGGTTCAAAATTAAAACAGTCTTCGTGCACTATGCTTTGCGACCCTTAAAAATAAACAGAAACACTTTAATCTTTTATATGGTTAAAGATTTTCTATGTGTTAAGGATCTCGGAACAGAATTTGTTGGAACTACTAAATGCATTATGTTAAAAAAAAATTGAAAATTCATATAAAAAATACATACCCACACATGTTTGTTAAATGCCTTCTAAGTTTCTTCATTTTATCATATAAAACTTAAAATATTGTACCTTGCTAAAATATCCAAAGTTATGAAATTTCAGATTATTTGTTAGAAATTTCGGCCCATTGAACCGTAACCTAACCGAACCGACCCGCACTGAAACCGCTTGTAGCAGGCGTAGACGGGTTCCGCCATCTTTGAGAAGAACCGTCTCAAACATTGAGAGACATTATTTCAATCGTGATTCGTCTAGTGTCGTATAATAAGTGCATTATCGTGCACATATAACCACAACATTTCATACTCGTTTTCATTCTACGCAAGATTCTAAGAGCTATATTTCATCGTTTCTGAAGAGTAATGAACAGAATTTATTGTTTATATTCTAAATTATCATAACGTATATTGACTATATGATGGAGTAAAATTTATTTCCATTAAAGTGTAAAGTGTAAATATTTGACGCCATAAACGTATCATAAGGGAAATCTGTATACTCGAATATGCGTCATATAAACGTTTCTTAGAAGTTCCTATACCGATAGAAATATAAAAAAATAATGTTAGTTTTATTCTTTACAGGTTACACGAAGGAGAAAGTTAAAAGGCAATTAGAGAAAAAACACGAGTTCCTTGCACGATACACAAATACTATATATCTATAGCCTGCCGATGTTTGCACTCGGAGCCTTATCACTTGATAAGTTAGAGCACAAGCCTCGAGCAAACAACCTTATCATGGTAATGTTCTTACTGAGGACGCTCAGGTGCTCCGCAGAATCCACTGTAGTCAGGCGTGGCACGAATACCTGAAAACCTCGTGAACCTTCAACGATTCCATCATCGAATCAAACTCAATGATAAGATACAAGACCGTTATGGAAGTCGTAGTGTTGGCTGTCAACACGAGATAACCTGTAGTGTAACTAATACTTGTAGTGATAAGTGAAATAAGTCGTCAAACCAAAGAACAAACCAAAGAGAGAGCGAAGTTTTAAGTAATATTTTGGACAGTTAGCTAGTGCGTCAAGCTGGAGGACCTACAGACCTTGGTGAGCGATGATATCGCGGGAGACAATGCAAGCGAAGAATGCTTGGCGAAGAACTTGAATCTATCGGGGGACTACTGCCCGGCGTACCACGATGGCCTGCTGTGCTGGGACCCGACACCGTGGCATACTTTGGCCATACAGAAGTGTTTTAGCGAATTCCACGGTGTGTTCTACGACGATACACGTAAGCATTACTCTTATATCTTTAACACAAAAAATAAGTTTGTTACAGAAAATTAATAGCGTCTGAAAATTTAAGTAATGTATTATTACATGAAATGTTCTAGCTATTAATAACAAGACGTTTAATGAAAGGCTATTAAGACCAGTGTTGTCACAATTACCATCAGTCGTTCTTATACTTTTGTTAATGTCATGTAAACGTAAGAAATTGTGTTTCAAATGTTGCTTATTTTGCTTCAATAGATCACCGGCATTTATCAATACGACAATTAGCACCCTAGTTATATTTTAGACCAATAAAATTTATGTCCAATTCATGCAAATGGATGATAGCTTTAATAAATTATTGCGTGGATCTTAGGAAACTCCTAGCATAGGTATCTGTTGTTTTCATATTTACGTCTTCATGAAAAACTTTTGTGAAAGCGGCTATAAAAAAAAGTTTCTGAGCAATGAATATTTATGAAAATCTCTGTAATCAACATTTATTTTGTGTTCGAAACATAAAGCTTTTGACTGAACTTGGGAATTTCGGGCAGCCGCGTACAGGGCGAGTCATTGTTATGTGTTCCCACTACTAACTTCCTACAATTTATTGCGCCGAAGTTACTTTTGCTTCTTTGTACCGAGTTGGCAGTCAGTGCGTTTGGCGTTTTCTCTCAAATTCCAATTTTTAATTTATCACATCCTTTAATTTTAATTATGAATAAGCTATGTTAAAAAAATACTTAGTTTTAAAGCTCCAATACACAGGTATTGAGCATAAGTACAGACTTATGCGCGGAACTCATTGGGTTCGTTCAATGTCTCATCTTTTAATCAACAGAACTCCTTCCAAAACAGCGGTAGAATATTGACAATAAAAACAGGTCTTGTAATTACCTACATTGGATAAAATTAATTTGACACTCACTTCCATGTACGCGCAAGTTCTGGCATATTACCTATTTAACTGTGAACTGCCTATATTATACGTAGCACTGATAGACTACCAAACTTAGGATTAGACGGTCGTGTGTAAAGTTAATCTATGATATAACAATAATGAATTACGAGAATAAAACATTTCTCACAGTTATATTAATTAAATGTCCAAAACACGCTCTTTCCAATAAGCTCGTACGCGAGGGCGTCCTTTGTGACAAATTAACACGTGATACACGTGAATAGGTGCGGACAAATGGACACGCGTCACATGGACGGTCCCCTGATTTAAGTGGATTTGTGTCGGCGCACTGACAGCCGTGTTCCACTGTCATATCGCATACTATATATATGACACGCTAAGCCAAGTATGTGTACAAGCAGTAATAGCTTAGGTTATGGGCTTAAATCCTGGCACGCACCGCTGATTTGATACATGCGCTTTATAACTTAAAATTGATACATCACTAGCTATAACGGTGAAGCGAAATAACGTGAGGAAACCTGCACAGTATGGTATAAAACTTTATAATGTTTCTGAGGTGGTGAAGTCCGCACTCGGCCAGCTTGGTAGACCACGGCCACTAAGGTCTATATGTAAAGCCGCTTCTTTCTTCTCCAAACTTTAAATCAAGACCGTCCATAACTCCGTCAATGCGGTCTAAAGCAACCCTGGTAAAAGTATGTTTTAGGCATTTTTCAGACCGATAGTCGCAATTAAAAAGTTAGAAGTATTGTAATATTATATAGTGACTGCGCAATTTTACCTGATGACAATTTGTATAAGCACCATAATAAGAATAATCGAGATAGTAACTATTCAAGTTACTTACAATTACGGCGTATCATTAAATTAATATTAAATTTTGTTACGGACGATTTACTGAAATTAAATGTACTTTTGTGACGAAATATATGGGTGGAAAACGTTTCGGTTTGAAAGAATCCAATACATGTAATACCTATTGGAACATTTTTATGGTCTGCATTGAGCAATAGCACCGGTACTTCACCGCACTTGAATCTCGTAACGCTAATGTTATTCAAGCAATATGTGTTTCGATTTGAGCAACGAGAAGACAACCAACTCAAACTCAAACCTGAGCGGTAGTAACGCGACAGTGAGCAACTTTAAATAGGACAAATCCGAGCTGGAGGTATTTATATATGGACTTAGTATCGTCACTTTTGTGAATCTCTTATCTTCACCACCGGCACGATGTTACCTTGCTCGATAAGAGTTTCGGGTGTCTTCAATGCTTAGCGATATTTATTTTGCGTTCTGTTCACCCTCAATGGTCTTATAAAAATATTCCCGTAAGGCGTAATATTAAAGAAGTGCGTCTTAAAATTTTATATTTATCATTTATACAAATATAATGTATGACGACAATTTTAATTTGTTATTGTCTTTAAAACCTGATTTTATGCTTTTTAACAATATATACCAATATAATAATATATATATTTATATATATATTTAAGAATTTATCATTTTGCAATTCAAGTAACTTAAGTTATGTTTCCCATATATGTCTAATAATAGATCGTTTGAGGGAAATAATGAAATATTTATATTTGTATTTTTCTACAGAGAATGCATCGCGTCTTTGTATGGAAGGAGAGTGGCACAACTATTCCAACTACGTGAATTGCACGGAACGTATCGCTAACGTGTCGCCGACAGACGTGGCCAGCCTCATATACCTCGCAGGCTACTCGCTCAGCCTCGCTGTACTCTCCCTAGCTGTCTTCGTTTTCTTATATTTCAAGTAAGCAGCTATATTTGCTTGATAATATATTTAAAACGTTATAAAACTGAACAACGGACATACGGAATATTCGATGAAAATTTGCATTTACAACGTATCTGTACTGGAAAACCGTGGTGGAGCATGCTCCAGGCCTCCCGCAGTTGCAGGAGAGACCAGTGTCCAGCTGTGAGACGCAATAATAGAAGTGACAACCGTTTGTTTACAGGAGTTACATTTGTATGTAAGACAATGTTTATTATGTAGAACTGTAATTGCGAGGTCAATTAAAGGCATTGTCACAGACATTAGTGTGTGTAGGTCCTAACCGTTTGCTAATTGACTGACTCAATAGTCAAAGTAAAAATTAGATATAAAGCCTTTATTAAAAAAAAGAAAAAGATCGTCAATCATCAATATGATACTAATTGAATATTAGCATACAGAGAATATCAGAGAGAATAAGCAGTGATAGCCTAGTGGTTTGAAATTCAGCCTCCCACTCCGGGGGGTAATTTAGGCCGGGGTAATTTAGGCAACGGTATGCTTCGTCTACATGCGCCGCCGATATTACCGGATAGGTACACTACTATCTGACTGATGTGAACCTTCCTTAATGTACATATTATTATAAATAATATCACCCTAAGCGACAAGACCGCCTTATTGTCTCTACTCCTCGGAACATGTACATTTTCTTTATTTAGAAAACATTGCTGCAATAAGTATGTTGTATTATATTACAAATTACACATATTTCTTATCATATATACGTACATATGAGTACGTACAATATCTGAAACAAGTTCTGTGATCGATAGGTGAATAAGCGTTCTGATAATATAAAGTTAATTTCCGTCTGCGCTCCGACATGTCGCTTCATAATATGTAGGTTAATATCCTATATAAAATGCTTAAGAACAAATCAGAAAATACATAACTCAATAAGAATGTAATATCTTAGATTACAATTTTATAATGTAAAATATTTTGGCATTTATTCGAAAACTAAATAGCAAAAAGAACTAAGCACTACTTACTGTTTCGTGGTTAATGAAATCAAACAATAGAAGCTTACTCCAGAACCACGAGTATAGCTCAGGTATAAACAAATAAATCAGGTCTTGTGTTGTTTGAAATGAATGCATGATAACAATTCTTTCGAAGTCAAAATCAAACAAATTACGAACTTGAAATAACATTACAAAACATCGTATTAATGTCTGCAATATATTCGGTCATCTTCCATTTAACGTCATCTTATTTATTTGAATAATGTTAATGATCGTGACATCGACGTGATACTTCCATTTTCATAGGTTAATGGGTCAAGGAAATGGATTGTTAATACACGGTCCAGTGCTAGAATGGTTTCTTATTTGTCCAACATAAATATGCTCAATGTCAGATTATATTTGACATTACAATACGAGTACAAATAGGTATCATGAACTATAGTTACACTATATATAGAAAATAACTAAGCCCGTAGTTAATGATCGGGTCAACTCAGGCGTAGGAACAACATAAGAGTTTGTTATTTTTACTCGTACAGTTGAAGTTGCTGAGTTTTCACCCGCAACGGAGATTTGATCCACGAAGCGCGTTAATGTGAGAAAGAAAAATAAACAATGTCTAAAAGGAAGACACGGCTCCAAGCCAATGGCCTGATTTAAACGACGTAAGCACCAGGCCCTTACTTTTTATGCGACGTGTATTCAAATGAACAAATAATAAAGATTCAAAAATCAGAACGCCATACGAATATCTCACACACACATCAATTAAGCCAATATTAAGTCAATTCCAAACCAACTATAACATTAAGGCTAGACTTATACAATTTCATTTATAATTACCTACATATTCAAAATTGTGTTTAAAAACAAACTTTTCTAACATATGTATATTACAGTAGAGAATAACGGCAGAATGTCTCCATCCCCAAATGTAAAATAAAAAATAAGGGGTTGTTTGATCAACAATTCTTTTGTATTGTTAAGATGTTTAAAAAATGTGAAAGAAAATAATAACAGGCTCACATTATTTTACAACAATAGGAAACGAGGACAAATATTTGTGAAGCTTCTGGAGTTATCTCTTTACTCCCATCAATTACCGGATTATGACAAAGGAACAAAGTTTTCTTTTTATCGTTGTCTTGTTTGTGTTATACGAATTATACCCAGCTAACTGTAAACAGGAAAATTACATGTTAGTTAGGTTTTGCAGAGAAAAGCTATGAACAAAAATTTATTATAATGAGAAACTATATAAAGTAGGATAAAAATATTTATAGGTCTAATGAGACCTTAACCGAGACAAGTTAACGAACTTCCTGTATACGGACGGTATCCTTTATTTTGACTGCTACAAAGAGTACGGAGTATAAAATTATGTAAGATATAGTACTTCATATCTAGCTCATACATTATGAAACCGTTCTAAGAGGCTTACAACAATCATGTAATAGGTACATGTGATTGCAATGATTTTTTATACGATATGTGTTTAAGTAACTATCAAATGTCATGTAGTTGTTATCAGATTAGTATATACTACACGCAAATACTGCATATAACATCTTGTAACAACCTACGCGTATGTACCTAAAACCATAAAGTACCATCCCTAAGGACTAAATTGAAATATCTCGTGCCTTAATGTGTCCGTCTACTATGCCGTTTAAACCTGAACACAACAACGCCAGCATTACTACTTCAGTAGTAAGCATTATAGCACCATAGATTTGTTACCACCAATTACCATCACGTGAGCCGTCTGTCGTTTTAACAACCTATTTTAAATTTGTTCTTGCAAAAACTTATACGAGGCACACTGATATAGAGAACTATGCACAATCTTATGTTATATGTATTTTGATGTCATTTGCAGAGCTTACATTGATATATTCTTTATTTTTTTAGGGATCTCAGATGTCTTAGGAATACGATACATACAAATCTTATGTCAACTTACATACTGTCAGCCTGCAGTTGGATGTTAAATTTAGCTTTACAAGTGAGTATAAAATTTTACGTATCATTAAAATATAATAAAAGACAATCGCGCTGCTTCCAAATTCACCCATAAATTCATCCACTCAAATGTAATATGACTGACAGATGGTATTGTGTTTATTGCGACATTTTAGAGTTCGCCTGGTGCTCGAAATTCGACCATGAAATTTAAAAGTCATTACATCTTCATTTTTTTTTCAAATGTGTTTCCAAAACGTTTTTATTTATATAACTAAAACAAACAAAATCGCTTGACAAACAGAGGAGCAAAATGTGCTGAACTGTTTAGCCTTTGCCGATTTATAACACTAAACGCTTTTTCAAGTGCTATTGTACCACTAGCAATCATAATTCATATCCAGAATATTAAAATTTTGTAAATTTCATTCCATTCGGGAATTTAATAGATATACATATATAATTATTATACATTTTTTGACGTTATTGTTGTTGTTGATGTTTAAAAATGCATTAAATTCCTTCATTAAAGCCTAAAAGAACAAAGCAAGAACAATGCGAAATTAATTAGGTCACTCGTTTATGTTGAACCGCCTTTTTAGAATGTTTCGGGAAAATTTATAATCAAAATCTACTTCCCACCACCGGTACAAAATTTTATCAACCGGTAAATATTTAAAAAGCCTGTTAGTTGAATCTTCCTGTTCAACGCAGACGACACACCGGCTATGAATGTTAATTGGGCGAGTATCTACCTCACCAGGTATTCTAATTTTACATGTAGTTACACTGATTTAACAGAGGTTTAAAACATTATGTTGATTTTATTAAGAATAGGGCTTATCGGTTCAATTATGGTTAACTATATTTCGTTAATTTCTGTGCTGTTGCTATAACACTAATCGGGTTATCCTCGTAACGCAACTAGACCCTCATTTAACCGTTGATTACTTTAATTTAACGAAGGCTTAATAAATTTATTTATTGTGTTAAAACAGTACTCATCAGTCTGTTTACGCGTAACTCGTCGTATTGTTAGCAAAATTAAATTTATGAGCCTTTTGTTAATTTTCATGGTCATTATGTAGTTAATAACAGCTATTACATGTCAACGAGAAATTTTGTTTACCTCCTATAATAATATTGTTTGCGTAAACGCCAATAAAAGGAATTCCATGCGCTGAAACAAACATTTTAACCGCTCAAACTTCGCTAATTCCTGTGTCTTAGGCACAGGAATGGTAAACATAATTCTTTATTTTTCAACTACAAATAGTTACAATTGAGAGTGGTCAGTCTTCCTTTAAGAAAACTCTACTCGTCTCAGTGTTACATATACATCTTATTTGTAAGACAAACATTTTCAAATTTAAATGTTCCATTACTTACGTGTATGCGTTTCTTTGTCTGCGTAGAACTGGTCAGACGAGGCGCAACAGGACCAGACGTCGTGCATAATTCTCGTAATATGTATGCATTACTTCTACCTCACGAATTTCTTCTGGATGCTAGTTGAAGGTAATATATAATTTACTAGACCACAAAATCTTATATAAATGATTAACTCTAGAAGTAACAGACACAAACGTATTGAAAATGTTCCTTCTATAATATAACATCAGAGAGAGTGACCATACACCGAAAAACCTACATTTTTAAGGAATTAATGAAAAACAATATCATTGTTTTGATCCATTTCACAAGAAGAGTATAAACCGAACTGAAATGTAATCCATTTAATCACAATAACATTCATATCTACGAACCTATACAAGGTCTAAAGTGCTTTAACAGAGAAAAGGTTTTTTTGTATAAATAATTTATCTAGAATTTTTGTACGTAATTTTTCACTGATTCTTTTATAGTGCTTAATTTTTTCATACATTTTATTTCTAATTATGATGAACACATATTAGCAGTGTCTGAGCTTTCACGTAGTTTAACAATTACTTACAAAGGTACATACAAAGACCTTCCGCACTCAATACAACAAAACCTTAGAGAAGTTTTTAAATCATCTAATTACATACATAGATATGGTGATCGTTCCACTTACAAGCCAGATAAGCATAATACTTAATAAACTCTTAATTAAAATGATGACTTTCATAATGACTTTGTAATTCAACAGCTTCTGTAAAGACAACATATTTAATAAATTTGGGAATAAACTCAAGTCCTCGGTAACTTAATTTCTAATAATTTTAAGACCGCTTTGATGTCATAGTACGTTACACGAAAATTGCTTTGTTTGTAAATTAAAAGATGGAATTTTAAAAGGTTAGACGTTTTTGTTGTGTGTGACTGCAGAAATTATTTTTACCATGGCGTTGTCAATTATTCAGACAGTGTATAAATTCTTTAGTTTCACAATACCGTCCCGAGCAATTAATCTTTCTGCACAAAAGAAAAAATTAAACCAACAATAATAGAATCATAGGACACCATTTCCTTTTGTTTAAGAATTGTTTATTATTCTCCAAAACCTAATGAATCTCTAAGGTCGTATTCCGTGGAAATGGATGCCGAGAATGGAAATCAAAAATACAAGAAGGACACCGAAACTTTCACAGCGGTTAATAGCGATTTCATGGCAATGCTTTCTGAAACAATTCTTATTGGACATTTTTTGTTAAATACAGAGATTTAGCGTTTCCATATGAATGGATATTAGGAATTTTCGAAAACAACAACGTAGGACGACAATAAGGGGAAACTTTTATAGGACGCAACGTTTTGCCTCGTTCAGCGAAGTTAAAGAGACTTGGAAACAGACAGCCGTCAAAGGGAACTTTCATATTTCTACTTAACAGTCCCTATCAAGTAACATTTCAGGTGTAACTTGTATATTATTTCCAGGTCTATACCTCTACATGTTAGTCGTGGAAACATTCACCGCGGAGAACATAAAACTCAAGGTGTATACAACAATAGGTTGGGGTGAGTTGCCGTTAATTATTAAAATTGCTCCTGTTTTTTGATGAAGCCACGACAGACCTCGATTCACCAGGTGCCACTGCCAAACATCACTTTATTTCTACACCTTTTCTCTCGAGCTAAGCTCTAAGTTTAAGTTAAAGTTTAAGTTTTTCTTTATTCAGCAATTATGGGTTTTAAAAACATTGTGCATTGTTAATGTAAATAAAAAATGTTTTCCACGTATCATAGTGTCATACTCGTATATATTTAGACACAAGTTGCACATAGTAACTTTCAGTAGCCGGCACTAGTGGCCCCGTGAGCGCAATAGAAAATTTTATATAAGCGTTCTAACCAAAAAGTAAGAAGTAGACAAGATCTATCTACTTTTAATTACATCTAAAGTGGAGCATCTATTGTGTGCCACATGTACCTAAATCAGGTGAACAAGTGGGAACAATTTTGCAAACTAAAAATTGTACAATATGCATTCAGTAATATTTCTTCATACCTCGTCTAGAATTTTTTAATCTTCATTATGTAGGTGCGAAACGCTTTCACGTTTATTATAAACAAGCAGGCATTACCGTAAATTGTGTTCATAAAAGAGATTTCGTGTTTCAAAGCCAAAAACTGACTGAACGCTAACACGAGCTTACAAGCTTCTAACCACACGGAATACATAAATGGGCTGTTTTGAGGTCTTCTCAGAAAATTGTTCTTGAATCTTAATAAAATCAGTGAGCCTTTCTATTTTCACGTTGTTTAGATCCATAAATAGCATGATTGTTAACCTTCATTCAGTAAAGACAAAATATCTGTATGTTACATAATTCTTGCGGAATATCCACATTAACCTTATAAGTATATTTTTCACGTCGAAAAGATATTTACGTAATGTGTCTACTAAAATTTACAATATTTTGCAATGCTCTGAAAGATATCCCGCATAGGTAACTTATAAATCTTGCCAGCGGCGTTAAGGCCTTAATGCCGCAGGCCTACAACTAGAGATCACCCGAAACAATATTTTCAGCCGAAACCGAACTTTCGGTCTTGCTCTCAATTTGGCCGAAACCGAAACCGAAACGTACTTAAATTATATTTAAAATTTCTAAATATTTTATTTTCACTACCAAAAACTACCAAATAGGATTTTTGTCTTGATGACATTTTTTATCTCAAACAAATGAAATAATTAAAATAAAATCAGTTACCTATCCTTTTTTCTTTGTCGCTTAAAAAAATAAAACTCAACAAAGCGTAGTTCAATATCCAATAATATTTGCCACTGATATTACTTAACTTCAACTCAATGCGTTTATAGCGACGAACGGCGGCGAATATAGTCGGTTGACGGCGAGCGGAAGCGGCGGGCGAGCACGATAATTGACGTACACTCCGAGTTTCGGCGCGGCCGAAAGTTTCAGCTATTTTCTGGCCGAAACCGAAACTAAGGCCGAAACTAGAATTCTTGGCCGAAACAGAAATCGAAACTGAACTTTCGATCGGTCATTACCTACAACCCTAACACATCGTATCCTTTCTACATTATCAAACCATCTTTAGCTGTGATTAATATATATTTAATTTATCTGTAATCTGCTACTCGTATGATTCATAAGCAATTTTGTACTAAATGAGAAATAAAATTATAATCACGATTATAATATTTTATAATAGCAATGATGTTATGATTGCAAACATCCACTTTTATACTCGCTCAAAAAATTGTGTAACATGTATTTTTAGTATATTTTTTCATCCACAGGCGCCCCAGCCATATTTATCATAGTTTGGGTAATATCGAGATGTTTCGTAGCAGTCGTGCCATCTACTGGTGCCGATGGAGTAAGTGTCATCGACATCATTCAATATTACTTAAGGCTTTATATAAATTTAGAACTCTTTGTTAAGTAAGTACAACTCCAACAATGTACAAGTAACTAAAGCTGCACCGCACGAAGAGAAAAGTCATTAACAATGTTCCCCGTCATATTTGTAACTTATTTTCCGCTCACGACTACACTTATGTATATTGTTGGACTTTCACTGCTTATTTCATATGACACATTTGGAAAATTGTCCCGTCGTGGTGATAGAACGCAGGAAAACAGTGTTGTAGTTAATTAGCAATTTCGTTGCGAGCACATGGCAACTTTTAAAATAAATAGTTTTTCTTAATTTATTATTTCCTGTTTTCATAATAACAATGTAAATAGTTGAGCATTGAAATACCATCAGGTGAGACAGTGGCCAAATGTTAACCTATTTCAAAGCTAAAAAATAAAACGGCGTCAAATATTTTTGTTTTATAGCTATTTGAAAGTGGACTAAGCGTAAAATATCACTTGTCTGTTTGGTTATTTCAAAAATGTATGTAAATGTTATCAACAATAAATGATTTCACAAATAAATTGTATATCAGCAATGAGTGATGCTACCTATAAGTTATGTGTCAACAATAAACATTCCCACTTGGAAATAATGGCCGTATTAAAGGTAAGACCTCGTACGTGATCTGTATAACACAGGCTGAAATTTATTCTACGTCCTCGGGTATTCCTATTTCGACTATATCGTCCCGGCTAATATATTTTATAACTCAGTCGTGAAAATTTGATTTAGTCAAAAAATTATATTTCCTTTTTTTCGGCAGTCATATTTTAGTTATTTCCACACAAAAACGAATTGTGTCAGATTAAACATTGGCATTAGAATGCATGCATACCGAGATTGCCTGCTTGTTTGTTACCACCATACTAGGTTAGAACAATCGAAGACTTGAAAAAGGCTGCTCTTCCCACCATATTAATTGAGAAAATCATACAAATTTACATACGATCTCATGTACAACTGGAGTTATATTAGAATGGGTAATACATAAAGTAAAACGCCTTGACCTTCCATCATATGTTCATGTTCGCGCTGGAGCAGTGTGGTAGATTATGATAAACATTCAACACAACATACAAGCAATGCTACTGAACATCAGAAACACAATATTGCTTCCGTAACCGAGTTCGAATGAGATACGTAAAAGTGAAGTATAATTTTAATAAAATGGAAATCTTATGACCTCTTGCATTATTCATTAATTTTAATTTTTCCTTCCAATTGAAATTTCGAACTCGCCTACGTCTTAACAGTATGAGAACGGAGAAAAGGCAAAAATACTCCACGAACTCTAAAATATTTCTTTCGAGGTGCGTTATGAATAACAACACAGGCATCAAATGCAATGTATCAAATGTCTCCGGGATACGACGATTTAAGCTTTATACAAAAAACAGACGCATTTACTGTACTTTCATGTCAACAAATAAATGCCATTGGCCAAGAAAGCCAGCATTGTTTTATGTGATAAACAAGTAGTATTAGTTCTATAGTCACTGGTCTAAAGTAGTTTCAATCAAACTTTCAATCTTCCACGCGTATCATAAATTAATTGACTTCAAAAACTTGTATTTGACAAAAGTTGTAAATAAAAAAAATCAGTAAAGTTTCCGTTTTCTTTATGTCAAAAACTGGTTACCATATTTTTCGCAAAAAAACTTTGCGGCCCTAACTAGTATGAAAAAGATTTATAAATAAAAATATGAGATTGTTTGTAGAAATAACACATTACAAAAGGAAAAATCCCGTAATACTTATGTTAACACTTGCGAAAATTCTCAAAAGACTTTAGAAAACACAGACATCGAACACATGTACGTATAGCCCGACTTTGTAGATCTCTGAACTTATTCACAAAAAGTTCAAGTTTGTGACAAACTCCTGAGCGGAATTTTTTTCAACTTATTCACCGTTAGGCCTCTGGGCTTTGTAATAATTGCTGCGGTTAGCAAAACACTTTTAACGAGTCTCTAGCTTCGATTGTGTTTTAATTCTCCAACTTTTTTGTATCTGACTTTTTTACTTACTCAGGGGCTTTGTTCCTCTTTTTACTTATTTCTTTCGTGCAATATTAAAAGAGTACATGCCTCTATAATACATATATGTATATCTTACTTACTTTCATGACAGTGAAACTGAACTTGCATTGTAGAAATAATATTTGTCAATATAACTTTTGATAAGATGACTTATTATAATGTGTAAACATGTTCTGTTGGTCCAGTTAGCGATAATCGGTGAAACGAAGATGTGTCTCTGGATCCACGAGCACCACGTAGACTGGATCCACAAAGCGCCCGCGTTGGTGGGACTCGCACTTAACTTATTCTTTCTCATCAGGATTATGTGGGTATGTACTGTTGATCATAATGTACTACTCGTACACTTAAAAGAAATGTTGTTGTTTGAAAATCTTGACGCTTGAAAATTGTTGTTCTTTGTTTGTGTACAAACATAATTTTAGGTATCTTATAGAGCAGTGAGCTATGTTATTTGAAAATTGGTTTACTGTTGTTTTCGTTGAACTTATTGCATCGATATTATTAATACCATTCGTATTCCGCTGCACTGATATTCTAGAATGTTGTTTTACGATGTCGATAACGTTAGAATTAAAACGTGTTGTATGTCGTGACATGAAGTTACATATACAGAACTCATTTCAAACCTATTCTATTTCTCAATTGAAGATGATGTTTGGGGGTTACGTCTATTTTTGGCCGGGCTATGGCTATATATTATACATAGATTTAAATGGAAGTTGAATATCAACAGGTCCTCATAACTAAACTTCGATCGGCGAACACGTTGGAGACGGAGCAATATCGCAAAGCAACGAAGGCGCTACTGGTTTTGATACCACTCCTCGGTATCACAAACCTACTGGTACTGTGCGGGCCCAATGACGACTCCTGGTTCGCGCACGCTTTCGACTACACACGGGCCCTGATGCTGTCCACCCAAGTGAGTGATGTTACACATTTAAATTGATATTAATTCCTTACGGCGTTTTTTTGCTCTTCCCCCTATCTGACCATTTCTCATAACCCGCGCATTGTTATGCTATTATTGTACATATAAAAGTGATATAACAAATTTAATAGACGTAAATTTTATTCATTATAAAAAAATATTGCAAAACGTATTTATGAAATCGGATATTTAACTTCAAATAAGCTCTTCGCCACCTCCGCTAACCTCGTATTTGGCCTAATTAATTAGGTTGAACCCTGACATAGAAACCAGAGATCCTCAATCAATAGACGAACGATAAATCTCCCGCTACACTACATGAATTCGGTTTAAACCATTGCATCAGACTTCACGCGTACTAAATTCAAAATTCAATCAAAATAAGCCAAAAAATTTAACATGATTCACATTTCTCGAACTAAAATAGAAGTATATTATTATAAAAAGGCTAGACTTGCAGAAAATAAGGTAGGTACATAAGTCGGACCTAAAATCTTCACTTTGAATACTTTTTAGAACAAAACACGACAATGTTCCGTGCTTGAGAAAAGGTACTCCAGTCTTAAATTACACGGGAATAAAATTGTATTTTTTTAGTTTAATTGAAAATGACTGTACGCTCTTGCCACTGCCGAGAAAACGACGTTTCTACCGGGAAATTATTTTAAAAGCGTAAAATGAAATATTTTATTATTTCCTCTTTACTCGAATATGAAATGATTCCTTTTATATTTCTTAATTTATTGGTAGATTGGCTACAAATATGTGTAATATGAAAGATAAAAGTAATTTAATCATCCCCATAATGTGTCATATAATGAAATGAGATTTAAGATTTAAGCAGCCAGTGTTCCAGAAGTTTTCACTGCAATAAAAATAAGTTTTAATACTCATGAGGTATTTATAAAGCAAAGTGCTTTTAAATCGACATTTTTCATATGATTTATTCTTTCTCATACGTTACAACTTAACTTAATATGTAATAATTAAATTTATCTTTCTGTATATACTCTATTTGCGTAAACTTTTTAATAGTCTTTACTTATGTTTTATCCATCTTTAAGTATTAACTGTAAATTCTCAATGAAACTAAATTGATGAATAAAGATAAATATCATATACCTGAGACACAATTAATTATAACATATTTTAAATAAATTGAATCATTTTAAAAACTCGAAACGATATGTCGACGTTGAACTAATACAATTATAATTTAAAATCAAAAAACTTTTTGTGTTATTAATACAGGGACTCGTTGATGTTTTATACGAATAAATAATTGAACATTACTTTAAGTAGACTATATTAGAACTTGTTTTGAAATTGGAATACTTTCAACGCGTCATGCTATAGGTATTGCACTTAATTAAACTTCAAAGCATCTGAAATAGAATCAGAAGTAGAAAATAGAGAAGTAAATAAAAATGCAAAGCAGTATACGATATGATGTCTGTAGAAAATATTACGTATTTCCAATTCGATTGAGCAATTCGAGTCGAGCAGATGTTTCGATATATTAAAGCTGAATAAGTACTAAAGCTCTTGCATGCTAGTCGATTAAGCATTCGCAACACGAACAATAGATACAAATTCTTTTCCATTTTATAACTTTTATACATATACTTTATTTTGCCACATTATGTTAATGAATTTTTGATTTTGTGCACTGTTTTTTTTATTGTAATTGCGCATTATTTTGCGGCAAACAATCTCGCGAATAAAGCTATTTTTCCTTTAATTCTTTTGTTTCTTAATATTATAATACTTAGAAATATCATTTTAAATTCTCGTTTACACAAATTTTATTTGCAACTTTATAAATCTCCCATTTTATCATCAACAAACACCTAAATCTTAAAGATAAAGCCGTTAAGCATTGCTTAAGGCGACTTAGATTTTCAGTCGGGGTTTAGTTTTAAGTTTTAAGTTTTAAAGTAAAAGGAATGAAAATATGAAATCAGACCTGTTCATAAATAAACCTTACTTTTTATACCTTTAATTTTACAAACGCTGAATTATTACTTGACACTTGCCGTAACGGTATAGGAAAACGTTAAAGAACCTTTACACCTAGGAATAGCTGTATAGCAACACTGGACCGCGGTTGTGCGATTAAGGCTTTCAGCCGTCAATTGCAAGGCTGTTACGGATATAAAATCAGAATATCTAATCCGTTCTGAATTAACGTAGCTCGTGTAGCAAATTTAGAAATAATTGTAGCCCACGCTACGAAGTTGCTACGATATACAATGACATACACAAAAGACAAAAGTTGTATTACGTTAGTGGGAAGTTTATAGATCGACAGGTTTTATTATATTTCGTTCTGGAACATGTTTACTTTTTTTGTTCCCTCACTAGCGGACAGCGACAATTAAAAAAAAATATCATTGATACACGCCAAATCCATTACGTGGAGAGCGAGCTATATCCATCATACCTCCGAAGAATGATGGTGACTATTCGCTAATGGATTTTTAAATCGATTCGACAAATGGAAAACCCTTTCGCACTGTTAATACATTTTTCATTTTAGGTCTAAAAGTTTAAAGATTTTAAATCGCGCTATATTCTTTCTTTCATAAAATGTATTACATACTTTTGTTTTTATGTATATTAATTAATATGCAAAAACCTAAATCATAGGTGAGAATCGCCCAATCTGACTCTTAAGAAAATACATAGGTATCTGTATTTATAGTTATAATCGTCAAGGATTGTCTAATA
Source organism: Agara michaeli (assembly GCA_018245675.1). Lineage (NCBI taxonomy): Eukaryota > Metazoa > Arthropoda > Insecta > Lepidoptera > Hesperiidae > Agara > Agara michaeli. The sequence continues at coordinate 15,010 of DWDX01000024.1, read as the reverse complement.
TATAAATCCCAATGAATTATTCCAATAAAGTTTCCAGTCGTGAAGCTTCACTGGAATATCTAATCTTACTATTTAAATTGCTTCAAACTAAATTAGAAATTTATTGTATTTTACGAATTTTACATCTGATTTATTTTATCTTGCTAGTGGGGATACAAACCCTTATAAATTGGTACATTACCATCCCGTGTGGATCGAACCCTCATCTTAGTCACATAGTACACTGCAGTACCTAGAAGGCTCAGAATGTTAAAAGTAGTTCTACCTTACCTTCATTATTTCGCCTCGTTCATTGTACAGCCTCGAAATTTTTTAACACTCGTTCTATTACAGGGGTTTACGGTAGCCTTATTCTACTGCTTCATGAACACCGAGGTGCGACATGCTATCAGGAATCATGTGGAGCGGTGGAAGACTGGTAGGAACATAGGCGGCGGAAGAAGACGAGGTACCTCCTATTCCAAGGACTGGTCGCCGAGATCCAGAACCGAGAGTATACGGTGAGACAAAAATAATGCACCATTACGAGTAGATGCTTTTGCATGAGTTTTGTTTATTATTAGAAATAAAATACATTAAATGTTGTAATATTATTAGAAAATTATTGGTTCTGAAACTACCCTATCCGAATATTTACGCGAAAAGCCATCGTATCATATAATCCATGCAATTCTAGTTTAACAATAATAATAATTGAAACAACAAAAAATAAAATATTTTCTCGTAGCTGCTTACTAAACAGTAGTTGTGAAAGTGTATGAAGCGTTTGTTTTACGCGTAATTTACTAACAGAACAGAACAGAACAGTTGTTGATTTATCTCGTAATTTTTAAGATGTTTGTACGTCAACTCATAATTTTAACATGAGAATCGGAGAATAACAGTCTAGAGATGGTATATAAATTTAGCCTTTATCGCTTATAATACATTGTGATACATACAATAATAGGCACATTGCTATAGACAGCTATACGTAACAACCGCTTTATCGGGTATCAATGAATAGCGGTCGATAAGTACGACACAGCCTTCAAACTCAAACAAAGTTTGTTTAAAGTTGTTTGAAGGGAAGGAAGTTGGCAATGTTAACGCCTGAAATAATTCAAATACTTCTTCCTACTGTTATTCTGTCACGATATTCCAAGTTATTATCGTGCGTAAGATTTTTTAACACAAGTTCCTTGTTGAAAATAATAATTACTGGACCAGCATGCGTGCTGATAAAACAATTAAACAATATTTAAAAGGTAATTGAAAAAACTCGATAGAAAATACAAAACAATGGTCTTGTTCTTAAAAAAGTCTTTGTTCTTATAATAATGACATTTGTAACTCTCTACATTTATAACGTATGTTACATTTACGCCTCATATGTATCACAAGAACGGTCTAATAAGGACAAGTATTATTGGTAAATGGATATGAGATGTCACATCAAGAAAAATAAATCCTGAACATTTATTTGGTACGTTTACCAATCGACCTCGGTTTAGCTATCTTTAAAGAACAGTTATTGAACTGTACGGAATGAGTTTACACCGAGATTGTATCCTTCCGACATTTTCCCCCGCTATTGGTGCTTAGCGTGCACTGGTTTCTAAAGGGCTTTCAGCAACTTTCACCTTTCAGCAATGCAAAACGCAATGTCTCTTACTTTTGTATGCTTTTTTTATACAGTGACGAAATCGACTCTACTAAGTCAATTTTACTTCCGAAATCATAATAGGAGTCGAAATGCGTAGGAAGTAAATTTATGTGATTATGACTGGAGTATCTTACATGTGGATTGCTTAAATCTGAGCCAAACAGTTTACGTATAGCGAATCAATGTCTTGTATTCGATCGAGTTCTGTAACCAAACGTTATTAAATAAAACTTAAAAATTGAGACTAATACTTACACGCATTCCTATTAGAATACCTTAAGAAAAATCATCGCATGAATACATACTTTCATACAATGTTACCGTTCCTTGCATGTACATAAACGTCAACTTGTAACAAAGGATATAAATGTATTATAGAAACAGAAGAGTACATTACCAAATCCATATTTGACGTTACTTTTTTATTCATAGGCTCACAGTATGAAGAAACAAGCAACTCGATTGTGGACGATAGTGCTTACGGGAGCTTATTGCATTTATGAAGAATTTACTGGCAATTTCATACAAATGGAAATAATGTGGATTTGGATGATTTTTACTACATCCTTTGTTACGGTGTAATAAATTGATGTATTTGCTGCTTTATGTCGGTGGTTTTTATTCCTTTTCTGGCTTTCTACATCTCTTTAACGCTCCGAGGAAATTTTGATTGCATGCTCTGAATTTTCATTTGAGGTAAGCATGTCACACTTTGTAGGCATACACCAGACGAAAGATATGTTGGAACGCAACAAAATTATATTTCGTAAGATCATTATTATTTTTCTCAAACTGCAATAAAAAAAAGTTTTCGTAACATTGTAACCAACCAAAGCTCCTTAATATTGTAGTTTGAACGCTAGTTCAATATTACATCCCTTTGGGATCTCCAACAACTATTAATTTTACTCGTAATTTGCAGTAACTAATTTGTAAATTTTTGTTGTTTTCCAACGTATTATAAATTATTTTACCATTTTATTTCTACTTCTAATCACTGTGAAATATAGATAATAATTGCAAATGTTTCCTCAAAATACTACATATGTTTATTTTCTACGTATTGCAGTTTGTCTGTGCGCTTAATGCTTAGCATCGTATGTAATTTGCACAATTAAAATAACTCATATAAATCAAAGTATACAATAATTGTGAGTTTTGTGTATCGATCTAATGGCATTGTACAATGTATTGTTAAATTGCTTTACTTAATCACGAATAAAATAATGTAATTGTCAACTTGATTTCTTTTTGATATGTTAATAACTAATTCATTATAAATTTACATTATAATAGGTTGTGTCTAAAGATTGTAGATAAGTCATTAATTTTTTTTTTTTATTATACCTTCAAAAAATGTAAAACTAAACTTTAAAAAACCAGCAAAATCTCTAAGCATACTATAGGTAATACTAACATTTTAAACGTTAAAGACTCTACTAGAAGTACATAGACCAGTTGGAGCTTGAGCATCGAGTTTCTATGCTCAAATCACTTAGACATAAAAAAATCCTAAACGCGCAAACTGGTGTATGACTAATGTGGATATTACATAATTTGTTTTGTTAACAAGAGAGGTATGGAACAGGTTGTACAGTCACCCCTCAAAACGGGAATCGGCGGCTTCCGAAACCACCACCACTACGTTACTGGTGCCAAGGACTTCTCTCGCTCCTCACTACGACGGCCGACATCTGCATGCTGTAAGTATTTTGACTAATTAAAAGACTTGATATAAAATACAGAAGATATATTTCTGTACGTAGTATGTAGTAGGTTTCCCGCCCTTTAACTAAAACTCAATCAAAATAAATATAATTTAAATAGTTAAATATGACATATCTTGTAGCCTTAGTCTTTATTAGTCCACCTGCTTTTGAGCTACATCTGATTACACTTTGTGTTAATTAGATAATACTCAGAACAAGTACAATTTATAAACATTTTAGAAATATTTTAGTATAGTGACTAGACTAGACTCGAATCGCTAGTCTACTATGACGTATGTAGTTCGCCTTATTAAATAATTAGGAAATAGTACACCTGAATAGTTAGCCTGGTCAACCTAACACTAGTAATACATGTGCATGCCAGGAGTGCATCAACAGCGGAAGTGCTAGCGGCGAGCAGTCTCCAGTGTGAGGCGGGGGGCGGGGGAGGCTCTCGCGCTTACGAACGCTACCCGAGGAGGACGCCCCTCCCGAGCCCCTCGCCTTCCCCGCCTTCCCCGCCCTCTCCGTCACGAACCACTCTTGCCAGGATACCCGCGAAGTCACCATAATAAATGTTAAGCAAACTTCATTCGACGTAGCCATTTCGTGCGACGCACCCGTCTCTACCTCAAACGCCAATGATCTCACGTCTCCTGGTGACCGTAAACGCACTGATGCGAATGGACTTTTTATGACTCCTGTTGAGTAGAATATAATAAAAATAGTAAATTTGTTATATATTATGAGTTTATAAATTATGTTTACAAAATAATTAATTTTAATTTTAATTTAGTGGAAGGTGTAAAGTAAGAAAACATTAATATTAACGAATTCATGTGTAACTTATATATCATTAATTGGTGTATTGAGCCTTTATTTGCATGTTGTAAAAATAATTGATATTATCGCGATAGGCTATTCGCACCACGTCCATAATAAATTAACTATAGTCGCCAAACAATATTCGTTAATAGTGTGAAATAGCATCTCCAAATCTGTTTATTGTGTGTATATGATTATTATATTTCGGTAAATGAACGTGTAAATACCGTCACAACATAGCGTCACAAAGATAGATGTTCGCTTTTCATATTACAATTTTTACGGGTTATAGCTATACCAAACTCTATATTATTATAATGTTACCAGTAATATTTATATGTGGGTTATTTGCAGATCATAGTATAAAATTAATAGTGGGATAATTCTAAAGGACTTTTAAAGAATATATGTTATGTTTTTATCACTAAAGAGCTTAATAACGTAATCGTTAGATATTTTAATAAGTGCTTGGTACGAAATTAGTTATAATACGTATTATGTACTTGTAAATTTACATGCTAAGTATTCTGCTACAAAATACATATGTAAGTAACTTAAAATACAATTGGTTGTTTAGAGTACTCATATTTAAGAAGATTATTATAAACTTTTTAATAGACTCTTTTAACTTTTATTAAAACACATTTTCTTTATTTTCTATATTAAAATTTACATACCTGTTTTTATTAAATAGTAGTTTGCAATTGAAATACGTATTTTTGTAGTTTTGTGAGCAAAGAATAAAATTTCCTACCAGTGTATTGTTGCCAAACTTTAATATTACTTAACTTAGCTATAAATTTTAGGCATATAGGATAAATTGAAATTGGGAAACAAAACGCTAATTGTATTATAAAAATAGCATATCGTATAAATTAATTGTTATATTACCTACATATAAAATATTAAACGTATGTTCGTGTTACTTACGAGTGAATTAAATTACATAAATGTTTTAATATGTAAAAATATAATACTGGTATTTACCTCTGTACGTAAAGCTGTATAAAATGTTGCTGTGAAATTTTAAAGTATATAACATGTCCTACGCAATTCTATATTCTCCCCGACAAATGAATGTAAATGTTTTTATCTTTAATAAAATATTCTACGTATTAAAATGACTTTCATTAAAAACGTTTTGGTTCATCTCTTCGACTCAAGCAAAGTTTTGTATTAAAAAATGTGCCGGCAAAAAGTAGACCGGCAAGAACGCTGTCGCATAGATGTTATCTTCAGGAAGCTTTTGAGTAAAGTTTTGGACTATCTGTTTTATTCGCTGATTTTCTAAAGAATTCGTCAGAAGTATTATTCATAAGACCAAATGGAATTCGGACCATCTCGGACGATACGACTCTTAAATACGTGTAGGTAATATGATAAACAGTGAACAATTGTTTCCGTGCAAAGTAACATTAAAGTGATAAAAAGTTCGATCCACATTGATCTTCACATCTTCTTGGAGGCATTTGAGGCCGATGGAAAACTTTCAACATATTGTCAATCCGTTTTAGACAAGATCGATTACACCCGAGGACTCTTCCACTTTGTTTAAGATTCCTGAGTCCTGCATTAATATCCTAATATTTAGAACCAAATATAAACTATGTATAATACAAAAATTGCATTAACATATCCTAAATCTAATATGAAACTCGGTATTTGTTTTCATTATCAGAAAAATATTCAAAATACGACGGTATACATTTAAAAGCTTTTAATCACTAGAAGATTACAAATTTGTACGTAGAATAAGTCAACTTGAGTCAAGTTGAGTTTGTTATTTAGAAACGGATATAAAGGCAATTAAACATTGGGGTATTCGAATACACCAATTAACGTACTGATTGTCCCCAGTTTAATGGATTAGTTCAAAGCCGGAATTCATTAGACATTTATTAAATCTTAAAGATTTATCAGCATTTATTAAGTCTTAATGTAACAATCATTATCATTATTTATCCCAGGTATTATTATTAGATAGGAATTATTTATCACATATAGTTAAAAAGTCAAATTTTTCAATTTTAACAATACTATGTCAAATACAACTGCGAACAGCTGGATCAATCACGGGTTCATAAAAAAAACAAAACCGACTACAAACAGAAGAAAATTGGCTATCAATAACAATTTAGATGAATTCTGACAACGTTCGTACTGCGTCAATGTTTAGACGCATATAAATTTAAAATTTTCGCCAACCAGATAATTGAACGTTTGTGTTGTCCGTGTATGTAAATAGGTTTAACATTTTATTTTTATTAGGAAAGTAATTAATGACAATTGCTATAAAGTATGTGTTTTTTTTTATAATTGAACAGTTATAGTGCTACAACAGTATACATGTAGAATAGGACAGTAGTACAATTTTACTGTCACCGTCTGAAATAAACGGAATACTCAGACCATATCAAAAATGTAAATAAAATCGAATTAATATATAATGAGGAGCCGGTATAAATTAAGTTATCCATTCAGTGCACGCGCGAACAGAAAATCAGACGGCAATTTGTGCTGCAAAAAATATAATTAAATATTAATTATACGTAACATCACGGCTGTAATCCCCTAAGGGGTAGGCAGAGGAGTGTAGTACGCCCCCACATTTCACAAGTTACGTTTAAGTCCCACAATGGAATAGGTGGTGAGCATATTGCCATGCACCGGGCACACATCCAGACTCTGAGCCACTACTAGAAATTCTAAATTTAAAAAATCCAGCAGTACCCAACCCGGGATTTGAACCCAGGACCTCCCGATCGGCAGTCGCGCTAGCGACCGCCCGACCAACGAGACAGTCAAATTAGAATAAAAATAACTATTACATGGCTCAACGTGAGAAGTTTACCGATCTGCATTTGACCAGCGTGATAGACTAAAGCCTAGGCGCTGTGATTAGGAGTGGAGACGAGGTCCAGGAGGGGAGCAATAAAAAATGCCTCCACGGTCGCAGCAGCGCACGCGTCGTCGGCGGTAAAATTCCCGAAACAAGTGCATACATGAGCACGCCCGATGCATTGTATTCTAATCGGGCCCCGGAATGGCGTGACGTGAGCGAAATCACGATACTGCGATTTGCTTCACAGACTCGGCCTTTCATTATTATCAAGAATGAGGAGACATAAGTCAAGACGGCCGGTCTCGTGCTCGATTGGTGAGTGCTGACTGCTAAGCCGGAGGTCGTGGCTTCGATTTCCGTTCGAGACAAATATTTGTGCGATTAACGTATTTTTCGTTCTGTGTCTGTATACGTAAATTTATCAGCTGTCCGATAACCATAACACAAGCATTGTAAGGAATTGTTCCAGTTACTTATTATGTAGACGAAGCGCGTCAGGTTTGCAAGGATAGAGATATTTGGCACTCGGTGCTCTCTGCCTACCCCGTTAGGGACCTGGCGTGGCGGTATGTTGTTGTTGTTGTTGTTACTTATTATTATTAAATCACCAATATTGCAAGCCCTCAATGTTTTGAACGAAAAGTATGAAAATGCTGTATAAATAAAGGACACTGAAACAAAAACGCATATAAAAATATAAACGTTATTAATATGAAACATTTTGATCAGCTTTGTACGGTTTTTACAGAGCACATTATCCATTAAAAAGCACCCACCACGTTGGGTGTATGCAACACAACTCCAATTACATACCAATACCATTCGAGCAAGCTACAAGCTAGATGTCTGATTGATGACGAGTGACATCGGCAACAAATTGCACTGTAATGTCACCCCTTCGAATTGTTGTCACGTAATTTCATTTGCACGGCGTCACGACGCTTCCGTAATTTCTAATTTACTTGAAACATTCGTACGTGTAACAATATTGTAACATTACGTAATGTAATTCGTGAGTTTTGAAATTTAACAAAAAAAAGCTTACGCACCTGTATTAAGCGGGTATTTAGTGATGTATTTATCGAATCCAAATTCAAAATATTTATAAGTGAATTTAGGTCCTACAGATCTTAAGTTTAAGGTTGCATTCGACACATAGGGGCATACAAATATTTCTTTGAGTAACAGTTTCAACTACAATTAATATAATCGAGTTATTAATAGACATTACCATTTGACTAAATAAAAACAAACAATTAAGTGTTTATTTAGTAAAAGAAATAATTTAAAAAAAAATTTCAAACATCCTGTATATAATGGAAGTGTATGGCAATATTTCAACCCACTTGTACGGATGTTAAGGTTCCGCAATCGCGTGGGTTTACAATAATAATTTATTCAAACACTATTGTGAGGGATATAATATTAGGGTGCTTACACATATGTGATCCGGCGTTATTCGGAACGTCCCAACATATTATAATACTAAACACGCGTGGAGAGGTCGTTCGGCTCGCCCGAAGCAACTCGAATGGCTATTGTCGTCCAACACAAAATCAGTGTCGTATTTCTAGTATCTTTCAAGCATTTCAAGTGTTATTGTCTCACTTAACGTTATAAATGCGAAAGTTTGTGAGGACGGATGTTGGTTACTCTTTCACGCAAAAACTATTACACCGATTTGGATGAAACTTTACAGTAATATAGCTTATACATCAGAATAACACATAGGATACATTTTATAGACATTTTGTACAATTTGGTTACTTTTTTTACTATATACATTTTAGAGTGTTTATCGATAAACGCTGACGAAGTCGTGGGCGGAAGCCAGTTCACATTTTTTACACAAATATATTTATTTGAAATATATCGTAAATATTACATAGTCAGTAAGTTTAATTTGGAATCAGATAGCCGCATGTTTCAAATGAAACAATAATAACATACTGGACTATCTTTAGTAGTAAGTACATCAAAAGATTTGCCCCAAAACATCTACAGGTAGATAGCGGGCTGGCAACACGGTGGCCACCCCACTCGTAGGGTTGCCACAAGCGTGATATCCCCCATTCAAATTGCGGTCACGTAATGTCATTTACAGGCAGCCCCGTCGTCTGCGCACTATCGTTATAGCTATTGCTATGGAATATTATTATGGGTTTGCAAAGTAACGACATTCAAGTGAAATGGAATCATGATTAAACCTAATGGCAAGGGGTTTCTGATTACCCATCGCTGACCGAGTGCCGGGGGGGAGAAACTATGGCACTTTTGAAAGTCTTATAATCAAAGTATATTACAATAATCAGTATCGAAAATAAAAATCTCACAAAATGCATAAGACGCGTGAAAAACCTTCAGCAGACTGATTGACCATTCATTCGGAATATTTACTGTTATAATATACGATGACCGGCCCGCTGGTTCAGTGGATAATGTACCTGACCGTTGAGTAGCAGATTCGATTCCGAAACATTCCCAAACATAATACTATTGATATACATACATTGTTACACAAGCATATTAAAAAACCTAATATTAAAAAATAAAACATATTAACAGCCCCAAGTTAAAGTCGATTGCCCAACAATGAAGCCTGCTACCCTTGTTACACATCAGGAACAAGAATTTCCTCCCAGCGGGTAACCTTATCATATCAAACGGAAATCAAGTCGCGAGTATTTTGATGAATCAGTACAAATAATGACCACATATTATGCTAACACTGGTGACAGCGGCTACGAACTCTATGATATCATTGCATTATTCACACGGCCTGCTATTATACTCCTTAAATCTAAAGATTTTAAAGATAAAAAGATTTTAAAGAAAATTTTAAAGATAAAAAGATTTGATTGCCTGTTTGCATTGAACAGGGTCTGAAACTAATGAACCGATTTGAAAAATTCTTTCACCATCAGAATCCTACATTATCCCTGATGAACGTAGGCGATAGAATTTTTTTAAAAAAAGTTCATGATCCATATAAAAACTTCGATAATTAAGAGCAACGTATAAAAAAATAGCAATAAAATTTGTTACATCGCGTACGCTGTGGAACTTATTGACAACAGAGCAAAGTGGTGTACTACCGTGCGAAGCCAGAGCAGGACAACAGTTTATAATAAACTAGCTTTTGCCCGCGACTTCGTCCCGCCACCGCCGCAAGAAATGTAATTATTTACAACATCACATTAGAAACCTCAAAAATAACAGTATTTCTCTACTAATGAATAAATGGTATTATACATATAAACATTCCTCTTGAATCACTCTATCTATTGAAAAAAACCGCATCAAAATCCGTTACGTAGTTTTAGATTTAAGCATACATAGGGACAGAGAGAGCGACTTTGTTTTATACTATGTAGTGACTAGCTCTTAACTTCTGCCTCGCCTGCTTGATGATAAGAATTTATTTTGTTCCCACGTCATACCGCTAATGTTTCGTCTCTCTTCATCATATTTGGTAAACGCTGAGAACGCACGAGACGGATGTATATAGAAAAATGAAACACTAATATTGAATGTTTATGAATAAAGCAGTACAAATATATCTTCAACATTACATTGTAGAAATCGTAACGATTTATAACCCTTATTTATATAGACGTAAAGGTGAGTGTATGTCGATAAATCACAAAGTATAACTGGAAATTGATTGTCGGCCGCGTGACTCACCTCGTACGGTTGTTACTGCGGGGTGTCACAGGTTAAAAATATCGAAGTATGTAAACGAAAACGTCATCTGCTCCTATGTCAATGACAGCTTCGTTTACTGCTATTAAGCACAACAAGTATAATTGTTATCTAAACACTTATTAAGAGATACGGCTTCTAATAACGCCATGTCATATTATCTTAACATGCAGCCTTCAAACTCAATCACTAGAGGATATTGGCATAGTTCATCTACTACATTATAATAATAATAATATCTGGGGACGATTCCACACGCGGCTATCCGATTCTAAATCAGGCAATGAATGCATGCGTTATGGTAACCGGACAGCTGATTAACCTACATATATACATGCGGTATAAAACTTATATAGATATTTTTGTTACACCCAGGACATAGAATAAACAAATGTGCTCATCGCACATACGTTTGTCCCCGGTGGGAATCGAACCCACGACCTCTGGTTTTGCAATCAGTGTCTCTAACCATTAGACCACGAGGCCAGTCATTACATACATCCTGTTGATATAAAATTATGTATAGTTCAACGAATTTAAGTATTTATGTATTTCGATGAAAGTTTTTTAAATATAGTACCTACTCATATCGCATGCATAATGGAACACTGACTCATTAAGAGATAAGTTAAAATTTAGTTGCAAACAGATACAGAGATCTTTTTTTTTACTGTGATCTAATAGATAGTTAATGAAATGTACAAAATACTAGCGCTTATAATTAATTAATAATTTAGTTTCAACTTTATTCATCAACAAGTACGATAAGGCCTCATTGCAAGATCTTCTTTTGCGATTTCCCAAAAATCGTATTTTTTGAGTTAAGTCAGTATTCCAATAAGCCTGCGATATGTGCCCCGCATTTGGGCGTAAAACGAGAATTGGTCCGGGGACCATCTGTCGAATACATCATTGTAAAAGAATGACGAAAGCGTTGCAAAATATAACGTAATCCGTATGTCACTTGCCCGATAAAAACGTATCGGATTGACTAGTTGTTCAATCAAATTTGACTCTTATTTCCATAACTGTAGAGTCTATAGAGCAAACCGTCGTCTACAGATCCAACTGGACACGTCTGTCTTTATTTTTCTCGACGCAAGAACGTGTTTTTTTTATTGCCGAACAAATTATTTAAAATATAATTATCTGTGACACAAAGTATTCTGCACAACAAAATACGCTTTTGAGAGGATTTTACCTATCGTTAACCGAAGATTAGCTGGAGAACCAAAGGAGGTACTCCCACAACTCTTCTCATAGTGGGGTTTGGGGCCGTATTCTACCACACTGGTCGACTGCAGATTGGCAAAGTCTAGATACCTCAGAAAAATGATATAGCACTTCTATATCAGCAAATGCAAAGACAGAAAAGTATCGAGCAACCATATGCCATATTTAAGGGCAAAGAACAAACTTCCATTTTTGTATAAACAAAGCAGAAACACAACAGGCCCATACCATTTAGTATCCATTCATAACTATACAGCTATAGCATAATATTGTTTTATATAGGAAGGTACTGTTTGCATTAATAAGGATATGAGTCAACTATTTTGGCGCGCGTTGCGTCTGCTTTCTGTCTGAGTATTCTGGTTACGATATAAATGTTTGTGGCGTAACATCCTGACTGACTGGCCTCGTGGCCGAGTGGTTAGAGACCCTGACGGCTAACCGGAGGTCGTGGGTTCTGTTATCCTCTAGAACAAACAATAATGCGATTTGTTTTGTTGTTCGTCTGGTCGAAACAAAAATCTTAATGTATATATTTCTTGTGTGCGTGTATACGTCACTAAACTCCTAAGCGACGGGACTGCTTTTGATGAAATTTTTTGTGTGCGTTCGAGGGGACTTGAGAATGGTTTGGATTCACAATTTGGTGCACGGAAAAATAGTTTTTTTAATTAATTTCTAAGTAGTTGTTGATTTTAGAAAGTTTCACATAGGACCCGACGGACTGCGCTACCATCGCAGTGTCAAATATTAATTACCTGTCAAACATCATATGACGTACGTCCCGTCAAATAACATTAAAATCGGTTCAGATTGGTGTAACTAAACTTATTGTGAGGCCGTACGACGTTCGCCGGGACAGCTTGTATCTATATAGGTATTATATCGTATGTATATATGTATGTTTATCAGCTGTCCGGTTACCATAACACAGGCATTCAACTGCCTAATTTGGAATCGGACAGCCGTGCGTGGAATTATTCCCAATTATTATTATTATTATTATTATTACTGTCGTCTGGCCTCACATCCAATCTCGAACCACGTCCCACTGACACGGATCCAGAAATGAATTCAAATGAGTTTTTTTCTCCGTGTTCGCCCATTCAACGCACCCCCCTCGGCACGAGGAATGCGCCGCAGTGCAACCCGTTCGGCGCTGGCGCATCCCGAGTGTCACCCACACGAGACGATGTACGGGTATTAAAATATCCGAAATAACGATCTCAATATATAAGTATCTAAGGCGTGAATAACTTGACAAGTCATCCATAAAAAAACTTGACATCTCATTCGCGTTGTTCATTTGTACAACGATTCATTATTGTTGAGTTACTTAAAAACTGCCTTTCAATTTTAAAAGATTAAACAAAGTAAAACTTTACAATGAAAACTACGTAAAAAGTTTTGGAGTTGTCAACATATTCACGCCTCAAACCCAGCGCAGTTAGGCGCCGTTCACACGTTAAAAAAAACGCTTATTTCAACCTGTTCAGAAAACAAATACGATATTTAACTCGGAGCTGTTATCGAGAGGAATGTGCGTCTCAAAGAAGCGCGCGTTACGAGTCGTGTAGCGCTCGTTCAATATTTACACTGACGGTGCATCTCTCCCGCGACGACGGAGGAATGCGGCGTGGAACTCGTTAGATGCAGGCGCAGATACGGCGCGGGAACTCCCACACCAGTTTCAACGAAAAGCTTAAGGTAACCAAAAAGTTTAAATTATCGAACACTACTAGTAATAAACGGGGACAATTCTACACGCGACTATCGGATTCCGATTCAGGAATTGAAATGTCTATATGCTTATATACATATACTTAAATGGCTTAAATAGACAAGAGTGTCAAATCACTCAATCCCGGAACTAATAAATGCACTGGGTGGGAATCGAAGCCACCACCCTCCAGCTTGGAAGTCTCCGTCTGTAACCACTTGACCAAGAGACCAATCAATGATAAACATGTTATCATCTATCGGCGCCAAAAACCCTTCACGTATTCATGTAGACCACAGGTTCTCAAACTCAATTCGTCTACTGCCCATTTTGGGAATCAATTATTTTCTAGCGAAAATATTTTACTTTAAATATTCCCAGTGTGTCATATATCCCTGCCCGCCAGACCAGAAGGGGGCGATAACGCCCACTTTAAGAAAGACCGATGCAGACCCACCAGACTCTGGAACCGCGTATATAGATACGCATATCTCTATATAAGTCACGTGCAACTATGGAACTACGATTAGGGTTGAAACAAAAGTACAATTGAACAAAAACTAATTCCAATTCCAATTTAGATAGCATCACCCCTAATAACTCACGCTGGTCACATGTTATCCACACACGAAATGTAACCTTGGAACCTCTGGTAGCGGGGGAGACGCACCAAAACTATTTTTACCCCTTGACATTGAATCTAGCGTGACGTGTTCCAAGGTTGCCTTGTTAGTTTACCCAAGAATAACCCTTACCCTGCGTCGCCGTTACACTTAATGTTCGCCGCTTAATAGTTCACATTTCCATAAATTTTGCATGAAATTTAATTTAATCGTCAGAGAAATTGTGTAATCGACCTAAGGGTTAAGTCATCAACCTACATTAAATAGCCTAATGGATATGTAACATAAACTAAACACCATAAAAACACAAACCTACATTTTGAAATTATGTATTTTATTTTAATGGTCTTCTACGTCTAGCTCCGCCTCGCTCAGTACTACTTTCCTCAGTATTCTTGCCCTGCTTTTATGAAGACTGTCTGCAAAACCAGACGTCGTGGGTTCGATTCCCACCCGGGACAAACATTTGTAATGAGCACATCTGTACGTTCTGTGTTATGTAAAATATCTATATAAGTATTATATCGTGTGTATATTACGCGCATATCAGCAGTCCGGCTACCAAAATACAGATAATCAATTGTCTAATTTTGAAATCAGATAGTCTTGTGATTAATTGTCCGAATAATAATAATTACTAGCGGTCGCCTAGGGGTCGAAAATCGACAGCAGCTAAATTTAAAAAAAAAATTAAATTTGAAGACATTCTCT
>DWDX01000023.1:0-52717 GCA_018245675.1 Agara michaeli | reverse complement strand
ATCAGTGATAATGTAGCATTCAAATGGTGAAAGAATTTTTGAAATAGGTCCAGTAATTTTCGAGCCTATTCGTTATATACACACCCACACACACGCACACACACACACACATAAATCTTTCCTCTTTATAATATTAGTATAGATATATAATTTATCCTTTTTTTACAGATAAGTGATCGCAACCTCTTACTTCGGAAGGTTTTTGCTTGCATTAGGATGTTAGATAAGGTTCACCGACTTTAATACATATGTATAATGAATCAACAGATTGACGCGTCATTCAAGGGACGGAAGGGATAGCGAAAAATTTAACCGTAATGGATATCCCATGGAAAGCCGACCCATATTAACGTGTGTATTAACAAGTCAAAGCATACAATTTCTTTTGAAAATATCCACACAAACCTATAGGACTGTGTTACTAATAATTTTAGATTCACCCGTTATGTACATGACAGATTTGATTGTAAGAAAAACTGTAGGTAAAAAAGAAACAACTTTAATGGATAGTGTATTCCTCAGGAGTCTTATTCGTGGCAACGTATTACGACGGCCGCCACGCCCGCAGCACAATACTGTAAGCCAGAAGAACAAAGCACATGATAAATGAACCTCATACATGACGGCACAATATCACCTTAATATTTTAGAAAGGCCTCGAGTGACTCGACACCTACTTGTTAGTTTGATCACAATCTTCGCTTTTGCCTTCAATGTCCACAGAATATAAAATATATGTAATGTAATATATATAAGACACATTTCAGGAATTAATATAGGTAGCGGCATGCATAAGTGGCCAGTTCTGTTAAAGTCTATAGGATCAATAGGAATAAGACTGTTATCACATCCATTGGATAATATTATTGACGTGTTATCGATAAGTCCGTCTTGTTGGTTTGCTTGATTAGTAGCATCAGATATGTTTTGAACATAGAAAAAATAGGTTTTAATGCATGCAAATTATATTTTAATTTCCCGTCTGTTTCAATTACTTTAAGAGGGAAAAGGTCCCGAGTAGACCGTATCCCTAAATTACGGCTTACAATTAATCAATAAATTCGTTCTCATTTCCCCCATTTCTGTTTTATTCTATTACTTTAAATTATTCTACAAATTTTCATTGTTCTGTTTCTGGCAATTTCTATCTCTACTTATAACAAGCTAGACAATTTAACGTTGTTCTAAAAATATCACTATATTTATGTTCCCTTCAGAATAAAATCATCTGATACTGACAAGCATAATAATAATGTATTTAATAGAGTTTCAAGTAATATTTTCATTCCGCCTAATAGGTAAGTTTCTTTTATAAAAATTGGATGTGAAGCTTTCGGGCATTAGTCAGTCAAACCCTCCGTGTACTAAGGTCCCTGTGGTGTCTAAATGTGATATTTTATGAAGGTAATTCGGATATTTATTAATTTATTTGTCTTGTTTCAATCTCTTTTGAGACCTTAATCAAGATAACAACGCCGGATTAAATGTCTAGGCGCATTATATAGGAGGTAACTCGATTTGATGGCGAGAATATAAGATAGTTAATTACTATGTGAATATATTGTTACAAAAGACAGGTTATAATAAATCGTATCAAAGGCGCAAAGAAATACACATGCAAAATCCATAAAATAGTAGCCGTAGGACAATGGTTTTGCTCAAAAATGGGCGCGGAGGGTGTAGGTACAGGCCTGTTGAGGAAAAGTGCACGTTCCTAAGAGATCCCAGTGTCTCTCTTTACATGTCCTAGATAGCCATCGGGAAATTTATGCGATGTAGTAATGTCACATCCCGGAACTCCTCCCTCCACAAGTTCGCACTAATTTGCCAAAAGATTTCATCCTGTCAACAAAAAAAGGATAGTAGTCAGGAAGAAGTTGAAGTGATGTCGTGCTCACAAGCAATATGTCTAATTGATGTAACATTTTGGTGCTTTCTGTTCTAAATCTTTGTCACATTTTAACCATTAAATAGAAAAAGGTAGCGGCTGTTCTTATAGTAATAAAAGCGGTAGAGCGTTGGGAAAGTAATATTAATACCGCCTAACATTTCATAACGCGTAAGAATGTAATATATATACAAAGAATTGCTAATACTACAGAATGTTGGAATTGTATAGTTTTATCCAAGAAATCTTAAAAGAAACTTATGTACACAGTGAACCGTGGTCCTTTACGAGGCCTAATGATATTATAATAATATCAATACACAACTTCACACACGGGCACCTTATTTAAAAATTAGGCAGAGTTCTGTGGTAACCAAACACTTTAAGATTGTGCATAATATACTACTCTTTAACAATAATCCACAAATTCATCATCTATCTACGTTCATGCAGAATTTTTGTGGTTAGAAAACGTTTATCAACAGCATGTGGGTGATACCTCCATTACCAAACGTTAATTGTTTCTTCGTTTCTGTTAGTTTCTGGTTACTCCTGTGGGAAATAGGATTTGACTTGACATGTCTATTTCAATGGCATATGCGAGTTTTTCCTGTGAAAGTAATAAGGTCACATTGCTATTTGCTAACGTGTCTTGTCTGTTTATCACTCAAATACCAAATCTTTTTATCGCCTAATGAATATAAATCAAAGCGAAAGTAGAGTGATACTATTAATATTAATTGCCTGACTAGAATTTGTAAGCGTGTCATACAAATACCAAAGCTTAATTATTATTAATGATTCCTAAAACATTCTACTTTGTTCGCCAATTTTAATTTAACTCTACATGTTATACTAAATGTTTAATGATTTGCCGGAAATTTAATTAAATTGCCCATAAATATTAAAACGACGAAGTAATACTAAGTCGAATAATTTGATGTTGATTATACAGATCTTAATAAGGTTTGTGTAAAATACGTAATTTTTGCGACTACATCTCGAACGAGTCACACTGAAGCAGCGAGACCGAGTATACCCCACGTGTCCCATATTTGTAGGAGAGTTCCATGAACAGAAGTGCGACGTA
Organism: Agara michaeli; assembly: GCA_018245675.1. Taxonomy (NCBI): domain Eukaryota; kingdom Metazoa; phylum Arthropoda; class Insecta; order Lepidoptera; family Hesperiidae; genus Agara; species Agara michaeli. The sequence goes on along the minus strand of DWDX01000023.1, from coordinate 49,739 downwards.
AAAAGATTTACAGGCAAGTAATATCTATAAAAAGGTTAATCAAGTCAAATCAGTAGAATAAAATCAATGAACCTAATAAACACTTTCAATACTTCACATACGGTATTTTAGTAATAAACGCCCAACATCAACATTAAAGCCGGCTCTCCAGGGATCCATTGCTCAGGTATCCGTGCGCTTAAGTACTGGTTTTATGCGACTCGCAGTCGGCGCCGAGTACGCGAGTCTAACTATAAACGCGAATATACGGGCCGCAATCAACTGAGCAATGATGCATCTTCACACTGATCTAGTGACTGGAGACAGTTGTTATTATATTAACTATCATTATCAATTCTTAGAACATTACAAATGGCCATCTGATTCCGAACTGGGCAGAACCTGTGTGACCTGGACTCATCAGTCAAGCACACACACCGCCGCACCAAGAAACCAGTAATGTCGTGTAGTCCAGAACTTCTTGCCTCGTCTACGCTTGCGGAAGAATAGTTACAGGAAAATTGCTTTGTTCGATCAAATGCTGGACTGCTATAAAGTAAATCAGACTCACTACTGGAATGTCAGTTCCACTATCTCTAGAAATTGGATCAGTTGTAATCTGATTGTATACGTAGAACGCTTCACACACTGTATTAACAGTCACTCATTATATCAATGGTCTCTATAATTAAACACAAACAAAAATATGATTATATTTTTTAAATGATGAATGGATAAGAAGCGCTTCAGGTATATAAGTATAGAGATCGAAGCGCCCGGTGCGCTCTGGCTACCCGTTAGGGTCCTGGCGTAGTGGTCTAATAATAATAATTCTATCTATCTAAATATAACACATGTAAATTCTATACCAAATAACTAAATGTAGTTTCAATTCAGTTTTTAAAAATCTATATTCATATTATTTACAAATGTACCATTCGTACTGCAAGTCAAAAAGGCATACATATCTTCAACATACGTGAATAATTAAATGTTCTCGTTATTCTGAATCCAAGACAATATATTTGAAACACACACTACTTATTTATATAATATGCTGTATAAAGTATTTGCGACACGTGGATATTTTAAGATAAATCGGGACTGAAGGAATTTGCGGTTCAGTGAACATTAGTCTCGGCAGACCTGAGGCGTGGATTAGTGTACATAAGGCTGCGACGCACACTTCCGCCCTATTTGTGCTTTCGACTTTATAGATTTATAGTGGCGAGGAATACCCCCTACGCGTCGTAAATACAGATAAAGCCATATCTTTTTCCCTTTGAGGATTAAGTACTATTGTAAGTAGAATTTTATGATGAAATGGTCGCTATTGTTATAGTAAGGTTTTGTGTTTTTCAATATTCAAACTTTTTCCATTGTCCGTAGTAAAATCATTCTATTTCTGTACAAATAACTTAAAATAAAGTCCAGTTTTGCTACTTAATCGAAACTATAGGGTACTAGTTTTATGTTGACTGTTCTTATTTTAAGAGTTACATAACTTTTAAAAGCTGCTTATAATATTACGAATAATGCCTATTATATTGGGACAACTTCAAAGAATGACAGTCTGATGCCAAAATAGACATAGCACACATTAGATTAGTTTCGTTCTCCTGTGAAGCACTGTTTCGCAACTCCAACAATTAGTCTCTCCATACCTCTCTGACTGGCCAATAATACCTACCAATATAAAGAAAATACAATATTACCCTATGGAGTACTTTTTAAAATTAATATTTGCTTACCGCAGGTACATAACGAAATACGAAATTGATGTGATAGTAAATTAAACAATGGACGAATCAATTTCAGTAAAACAATAGTTGCACGCACCGCTTGGTTATTCAATTACTCCAGGCGCTGGTTACACGAATGTTTGTGTTGTGTTTTCATCGAAATAAAATTATATTATTATATGTTCTTATAAACATAAAAAGTCCTGGTTGCATTTGGTTTTGTAAAAATTGAAATGAGCATTGTTAACGTGGAATCATTTAACGATGCACCTCTTATCCACTCTTTATATATCTCTCTCTTCGTATCTTCATATTATATTAGAACAACCCTACAAATAGAAAAACAATGTCGAGGATTTCATACTAACTAGGCTAGAATTTTTTTATTTCTGACAGCCATGTTTTGTGATCACGAACGCTTCGTGATATTATTCGCTGTCACCTTAGAACCTTTGAAACGTATAAAATTAAGATTGTTGAGTATTCACTTCTTTGTGCCGAGTGCCGAGAACAAATAAAACAAAGGTGGCCGTCGAAAACCCGAGGAGAGGTAAATATTTGTACCCTGTTCAAACAAGAAGTGTCAGGCCGTATCACCGCCCGGAATGCTCCGTTACCATCCACATAGCTGACGTATTTGAAAAGGATGTGCTGTTTACGATTACTTTTGTTCCACCTCAATCAATGTTATACATAGGTAGACTTAAAAGGAAGGTGAAAATCATTTTTGTATCCGTGCGTCTAGGGTTCAAATCGTAACACGTACATGTGGCTTTACAATGTTACACGCGATTTTTAAATTAAATATCACATGCTATAGCGGTGAAGGATAAGATTGTGAGGAAATCTGAACACCTCAGAGTTTCTTAACATTTGTTCACAATATTTTTTGACATTTGTTCTTCTACCTGCAGGTGATCAGCGTGGTAGCCTGGGGCGTTAAATGTGAATAGTTAAAAAATAGGTTCACAGAATACTAAGTATCACACCTTTAAGGTTAAAACATAATCCATTCAATATTATATCTCTATAAAATGATTAATCTTGTAATGGCTTGCAAAGAAAATATATATATCTTATGGTTTTTACATAGTATGTAACATCTTTAAACATTTTCAGAAGCAAGCGTCGTAAAAGGGCGTTTATCGAAAAATACATTGTATATTAAGGTTACAACATTAGGTTACGTAAGTTAGTCAACTAAAGCCCTTTTCATAAGTCCCCAGTGTATATAAGAGCGAATTATTTTATTTTTCCATTGTTGGTGCACGAAATGACACAACCTTACAACGCTCGTGTTTATATATGTTTAAAGGCTTTTCAACAAAAATCTATAAAACAAGTACTTAACTATAAAAGCGAGATTGTTCACACCATTAAACAAATAAAACATGTTTTTGTATGTTTTAATATCTTCCTTTAGCATTAGATTACTACTGAAACTATGTTAATTAAGTTAGTAATTCGTTGGGTCTTACTATACTGTACATAAACTGTAACAATATCCGTAATATTCACCTTTAGATAATGAAATATTGACTTCTCCAATTACTGGTTTGATCGCGTGACAGTAATATCGAAACAATTAAGACGTTAACTTTGAAAGTCACTTTCAAGCTTTAGCTTTACAAGCCTTCTTTTATAACAATAAAAATTGCTTTATTTTAGAAGTAACAAATTTCAAACTCTGAGGGTCGTAGGAAATAATTTGATTTCAACTTTTTAAATGACATTTTAAAAATCTATCTTTTAAATAACCCTCAACCACCCAAGCCAATAGCATTAGCAAAGCCTAATTATTTCTTCTATCTTGAATTGTATGTACGAAATAACGTATATTGAAATCATTTTGAATATCCAATGGCTCATTTCTCAAAATCACTAAAAATTCCCATATCAATGCGCAGTCAAGAGGCGAAAATATAATATGTTTTCTGAGGCAATAATTTCATTTGGATGCTGACGCAATAATTTCATATATACTGAATAGAAATAACTTCTCTTTATCGTGAATTGCTTAACATAGAAAATAGATTTCTATCATGACTGAGAACTGTGGCTTCGAGGTACAAACAGAAAGTTGTATATAATTTTAAATTTTCTCCTTTCAAAATTATTCCAAACATAATTCCTAGTTACAAATACTTTTATATTAGACATTTAATATTGTTATACTATCACGTCAAGATCCTAACCGGGTAGACAGAGAGAATCGAGTGCCAAATATCTCACCTTACAGACCAGAGTTTCTACATACATACACGCTGATTTCGGAGTCTTCCACAACGGCCGGTAAAGATTCTACATATTTGTTCCAAATATTGGACCTACATGGTCTTATCATACGTTTATACGAAAATTATGATATTAAGAATCAGTTGGCTCATTACGAACGGTGCCCAGTGTCCCCGAATTGTAGAATGTGATCTACATATGTACACCCTACGTAGGTTCACAAATAGAGAGTATTCGTTATGAATACAAATAGCACATTGACGCGACCTGCTCTGCTATTCATGCTCATAAATAAACATCGCAATATCAATATTCAGCACTTACTGGATCACGTGAAATAATAGAATTGCATGAACGAAATAATTAAACAACCCACTTAATTAACTATAATAGGTATGCCACAGCGAAACCTATCGCAAACGCACAAACTGCCAGACGTGGTTTCATTTCAGAAATCAGCAGTGAATTTTCCTACGCTTAAGTAGTAGTCCTACGCTTTCAAGCCATTAACTAGGAGGCTTGGGGTGTTCTAACGATGAACTGCTTTATCATAACTATCCATATACCTACATACGATAAACAATTAGAAAGGAACAAAATATCATCAAGAACAAATAGAAGAACATAGTCTCTCGAGTTTTCCTATTTGTAGAGTGAGACTTATGCAAATAAAATCATGAAATTTGTTGCAATTAACTATTCATATACAAAGGCTTAAAGCTTTAGATGTAAATTATAAATCTTTTTGAATAGATTTACATTAAGATTTCTAAAACAATTTTCCTGTAACAGTGTTGTGGAGATGGTATTTGCATAAATTGCGAAAATATTCCCCTAAATTCAATTTAATGGAAGGTTATTTGTATAATGAACAACATTTTTCTGTACCCTCTTTAAAAATATGTCGAGTAATATATTTAAGGGATACTAAGAGTAAACGATGGCTAAAATCCCGTTCCGTGTCCTACGCAAATTGAATACACTGAAAGTATTGATGTAACAACACTGCTTAAACTTGATTAATGCTCGCAGCTACTGACGGAGAGATGCTGTCCACCTACATCTGAAACTTTTCCTCCGCCCGGCCGTATTGATACTTGTAGCTGTAACTTTCCTCCCCGGCGACTCTATTGGCACTTCTATCCTATACGACGTTTGAAAACATCTAGAGAGAACTCACAACTGTAACTCGATAAAAGGTTTCCCTTGAAAGCAATACCTTCAAATGCATTCTATAACTGGATAAAATATTTTTCTTAAAAGCAAATGCAACTCGCTGTCTATTCTCCTTCGCGTTGTGTATTATATTTAAATTGTTGCACCTTATTCATTATTGGAGATAGTTTAACAGAATAAATTAAAATAGTTGTAGTTTGGACTTACGCTTAAAGTATTATACAGAAGCATAGTAGTAGACAAATACAGTGCAGTCAATAAATTCCAGTCAATCAACCAAACATAATTTCTTCCGCAATAACATTGAAGATATGATAAAAACTCTCCAACGCAGACATTTCCATTTTCCAGTACAAGAGGAGTCGCTGATAAATGAAATAAACTTGAAGATACGACTTATTGAACAACCCCATACTATCGTGTTCTATAGTTGGCTCTAAAAATGATTATTTCACTTAATATCACCGATGGGATTGTGCGAGCAATTGATCATCGTCCTCTGGTTTGTTCAATGACAATTCATCGGATGACAACAGACTGCTATCTAAAACCGCAGTATAGTGGTGAATATTTATGTAAAAGATAATCAATCATTTTTTGTACATTTCGCAATGAATGTGTAAGTTTATTTTTTATATTGACCGCCCAGTAAATTTAAATAAACATCGTTAATAAAATTCAGTGACAACATGAAAGTTTATCAAAAAATCGTTTTGAGGCAGAGACGTTAATTTTATTAGTAAATTGCTCGTCAGCGAATGTTCAGCGCTTCAGAAGATTGCTTAATGAAAATTTTGTTTACGCAACGCTTCATATCTGACTTTGATCTTTTCTATGAAATAATTAAACCCCAGGTCTGGTTTCAGATCCTGACACATACCTGTATAATATATATATAGCATGTTATAAATTAAATATCACTCGCTATAATGGTGAAGGAAAACATCGTGAGGTAATCTGCACTCTTTGGAGCACTCCATAATGAACTCTGAGACTGAGATTTTTAAAACACAAATAACTGGTGTAACATAAACAATTATGTATGACTACAAAGTTATACATAAATGTACTCATACGCACACACGCATATTAATTAGATAGCGCATTGTATTTAATTTTTATAGTGTATATTAATGTATCTGTGAAGTAAAACAGCGTGGTAGAGTATGCTCCAGGCCTCCCGCGATTGCAGGAGACACCCGTTCCCAGTAGTGGGACATAGAAGGGTTGCAGCCCCATATGTATGTACAATAATAAAGTAATACGTGTTATGAAGAGCGGGGTTGCCAGTTACAGGCATAATTGTAGTCAGGCTGATATCTAACTGGATATGATATATGGTATTCTAAAAACTACAATGGAAAAATCCACATACAACAAATTTTTGATATTTTGATTACTTTCATAGCAAAAATACCTCTTGTTCATCGAAAATTTAGCAGCTTATCGGTTAATTTTTTAATTTATAATTAAACTGCAAGCTACGCGAGAATAGTGTATTATGCGAGAGAAGAATGTCATTTTGTTTCACAAAGTTCGTACTGTTTAGCTGTGTCCCCGCGCTCCTGGATATTTTGCATCAACTTTTTAATTTGACTATAAACTGCGAATTAAAACGAACGTTGCTCGCTGAGGATGAAACATTGGTGGGTTGAATTTTATTAATAAATATAGATTTTATTTTCCTTTTATTCCTTCTATGAGAATCACCGTTACTCACTATTTAACCAGTTCTGAGTCACTAAATTACGTGGCGACTGTGAGGTAATCTTAATGTCTTCACTATTGTAAACATAACATTTCACTTTGGTAAGGTTATTCATCCATTACGAAAAAACAAATGCGCACAAAGTACAATCGATGCCACGAGAAACAACTAGAATAATATGAATGCAAGAAAACTGATAACTTATTAAATGTTCATAATTTTCCTGTATTGCATTCTCAAAGGAATAATCAATTTTCTTTTAAAACTTATATTTTATACGAGTAAAACTTTGAAGCCTTGAGTAGAGAGAAAAGTTAATTTCCTCTGGCTAACAGGTTTTCAATTTCAGACCAGAGTTTCTTTATCTACGTAAAGTGTACTTTATTGTGTATTTAATGTACACAATTGACGGTATTCCTTTGTTGCCCCGAGTAAACCGAGTTATAAGTAATAAAGTGTAACAAATATTTATTTTGTACAGCAACCACGGGTAGTAATTCTTGAAATACAAAATGTAACTCTGAAAACATTTAAAAGGAAAGCAAGTACGTAACATTTTATATGTATAATATATGTAAAATGTATGTGGTAAAATGATTAGTATGTGGATACAGAACCTGCATTCCGCGAATTCCATGCAACAATTAACGCGATCTAGCTATCTGTTATTACGTAGACAAAGTCACAAATCTTTTCACAATATAATCCCACAATACCGGATAAACTATTTGGCTTTAGATCTCATCCACACGATTTCGTAACAAATTAACGTTAAGGTTTAAGCCGATTAAGTCCAATCGTTCAAGAGTGCTTTTGTTTTTATCAACTGGCCTTAACATAAATATTTACAAACTATTTGTACATTATTTGCTTGCCTACTACCATATAATGTTGACCAAATGACAGTTTAATTGTAACTTGCAGTCGTAAGTCTGGATAATTGATTTTAAACAGCAATTTCTCGACGTTTCTAAAGAAAAAGTGAAAAAAACTTTATTGCTTAAGCATATATTTCTTTACATAACCTGAAAAGGTGTCACTCGCACCAGCTCGAGTCAATTCCCCAATGCGTATGATAGTGTTATTACGAAACAGATTTATAAGGTGAGTGTGAATGGTTTACATACGTAGGCGGATGTACTTCGATCAAATAGAAGATTTAATAAAAAACAAACGCACCTCCTATAGACGATCATAATGTGAATACTGTTATTAAAGTAGAAGCGCTGAATTAAGTTTTTTAAAAGCGTACTGTAAAACTTTTACTCTCTCCTCACCTCTCTGAACAACGCCGATGTAATGTAGTTGTGATATTACCTACTTGTAAACAGCCAAAACAACTTCTTTATTGTTCCACGTTGGATAATCGTGATTGGTAAGTGGTAAAGAACAACAGTGGTAAATTATTCTGGTTCACTAAAATGTTCCTGTATTTAGAGCTTTCGTATAAATTAAAGCGCCTGCCACAAGTCCTCAATTATACCAAACGTTGAGACCCGAGGCATTTCAACTTAGTTTGTGCGTTAAAGCATCTTTATTGGATACAACTTTGTGGTTATAGCGCGTGCGTTATTTAACAATTCAATTCTAGTGGATATTGGTTATAGGTAAATGCATATAGACTGCAGCGGCTTCGTCTTCGTCATATATTATGTCATAAACATTAAGCAATTAACTAAATATCGCAAAGTCAAAGAAAAAAAAAACAATTTTCGTTTAACGTTTCTTTGATTTATCGCAGAAGGAGGCTGTCTGTTTACCAAATTGAGATGAATATGGGGTACGGTTACGGTATTCGGTGTGATTTGTGTGAATATTTTACGAGATTTGGGCGGAAACGGCGCGTTCCGTGCGATCGTTATTCGCCTAATAGATTCGATTCCGAATGAAAGTTAATATTTAATGGCTCATTACACGCAGCTACCTCAGGAAATCATTAGTTTAATTTCATTCGTAAAATACTCAGCTAATTATTTTATATACACTTGAAGGCTTAAAAATTATGAAAAACAATTGAAAGCTGGATTCGGACGCCGCATTTTATTGTCGCATCGATGATAATATACAGATTTATGTGAATGTAAACATCAAAAACCATTGGTCACGTGTATTCTTCTAGATGAAAAACCTTAAAAACCACATTCTGGTAATCTGTCTCAATGCGGGTTGGAAAATTGTATAAGCCTAATATAATATTATAGAAATCCGTAAAGTATGTAGATTTTCTCCGTATAAAGCTACACAGTATTAAAAAGACCTATTTATATTGGACAGAACAACTAATATTGTTCGTTGTTTTTAAAGCTATATTCAGATATTTATATTTCTAAGTCATAGTTATTAAACTAACTCTCGAAGTTTCATTTGAAATAAAAGCACGGCAGGAGTTCTGCTTTAACATATATTATGGTAGAAATTGAAATAGAAGCAGGTCCTTTAACTTTCTATTTATAAATCTAATCCAAACAAGAAAACTTTTGTCAAGCTCACAATTTAAAATAAGTATAGTTGTAGCGAAGTACTTTATGCGGTTAGAGACCTGACGTGATAGTATGATACTATTAGTAGATGTAGCAAAAGGCAGTATAGCCTAGTGGTTTTGATTTCAGTCCCTCACTTCGGTGGTCTAGGTTCAAATTAGGCAAGTTGAAAAATTTCGTAACAATTGGTATAACGTTACAAATATAAATAAAATGAATCTGTATAACAATGATTCATGTCCTCCGTAATGTGTGTTCGCTCGGTTAGTTAAATTTAATTACGTAGTCAAACAAGGAATTCAATCTACCAAAACAAGAATTCAGAACACTGAATTCTAGCTAATGTTTTCGTTTGATTTCACAGCCCATCTAATTTATTCATCGAGACACAACACAAATTGGCTTGGTTGGACTATTGAATTCGATTGAGGGTAGCCAATAGGGCTGGCGGTCTCAAAGCTATGTTTTCTTTTTGGGTAGGGCTGTCACCGCATCGTTAGCTACGAGTATGTTTACATCACTTTGACCTTAATGAAATTGAGCCGCACCGTCCACAGATTTCTGTGATAAGCAAATTACATTACAAGATGATCTCCCTATCGTTCACAGCTTCGAAGAATGTACATAATGTAAACCTCTGGTATAAAATTTAAATCTTTTAGTGGATAAAGAACTTGCCGTACCTACATGTTGACAGCAACAACAACATACCAGGTCCCTAACGGGGTAAGCAGAAAGCACCGAGTGCCAAATATATCTGTCCTTGCAAACATTCTTCAACAAACAAACTTTCTTGTCCTACATGTTGATATATGAATATTATATATGTACGATGATGTATACTTTGCAACGCGGGCGGGGTTTATGTCTTAATTGATAACTGAATAAATGATTAATCTATTTAAGGCAAATACATTTTCCACCTGGATGAAGCTGTGGCGGTACGTTAGTGTTTAAATATTTGTACATCCAGAGGAAAAATGTTTTTCTAGTATTCAAATCAAAAGCATTCAATGACCCGTTTTACCCATTCAATATTCAATTTATCTGGAGCCCAATACTAAAAACAAACCTTTATAAATCCTAAAGCAATTGCAGCGCTTTTCATAAAACTTCGACAAATTTTGGTCGAAATTTGGCGAGTTGTTTCACCGAATTTATCTTTTTGACGTGCTAACGATTTCAGTTTCAACTTTGCTATTCAGCGTGTGTCAATGAGTATATGAAATAGGAATATTCATTGCTATTTAAAACCGTCGTCCCACGCCACGAAAACAGGGTTGTAATTACCTATATGGGGCATACTCTCAAAAGGGCATTTGCTGCAAAGACGCAATCAATACATTCTCCGATTATAGATCACAGGTTAATACTTTTCAAAGCACAGTAGGTATAGGTATATTGACACGAACATGTTGAATTCCATCAACATCTACCTACGGAAATCACGTCGTTTCATAATATTACATTCTGTGCCATATTTGATTTCCCTTCACTATCTCATGTCGGTAATATGAAGGCGGTGTAAATATCAAGTACTTCACTATTCCATTTTTAGATCAATTTGAATTGATCATACTCTGACTATTTATTGGTTTGATATAATAAATATACAGTCACTAAAGTGGATTTCCCCGCATTCAAAAAAGGGACCCATGTCCAGCATTGGGACGGAAAACAAGAGCCACAGACTCGCTGGCATGTAACTTCTGTTGAATATTACAATGCTAATTCTACCGTTCTGCTTCGTGAGTTGTTACAAGGTTTGAGAAAGGCACGTGTCATAAAATGGACTTAGGTGACCTAAAATAAAAGCATGAATTCTACGACCGATGAAATTTGTACAATTGTAAAACATGGCCTATTCAAATTTTTGTTTTTCACCGCGTAGTGGTATCAAAATCCATCCATCCATCCTTCCAACCAAATACTACATACCTATTGAGGACCTAAATGGACGAAGCAAGGTTTACGACCATTCGGCAATTAATTTTATTCGCCTAAAACTTAAATCAAAATCTATTTATATAAATAACTATTATTAAGTTGACTCGAAACTAAAGCCAGAAAGACGCGGTTCACATACATAAAAGAAATAAAATTTCAAAATCGCTAGGTTATATCATGTGGCTAAAATTGGATACGTATATAACATTATATCCAACTCTTAATGTAAATAATGCAAGAACGTAGTGTGTAGGTATAGTTGCGCCACATGAATCTTTGCCGCATAACGACGTCAACCGTTAGACCTGCGGCTATTAATTATTGGCTCTGGTCACTAATTTACCTCAATATCCGATAACACGATGCAAATACAGCACTAGTTACTAAATATATATAGTTACTATAATATGTTACATAATTAAATAAATCTTAAAATAGAAATGTCCCTTGAGCATGGTTCGTTATTATTCTTCTCCGAAAACGCTTAATAGAGTTTTGCGATTTCTTTTTCATATAAACGGTGTCACCAGGTTTTTTTCTACGCTACAGATGGATCACATAGGTGGAACTTTTTTTTAGATCAAGATCTATTTTTAACATTCCCACTTTTTCTTAATTCAATGTAGGCTAGCTAAAATTTGAACATAATTGACTAAAATTTACCTTTTTTTTTGGTTTTCCATTATAAATCGAATATATGATAACGAGAGCGTTACCACAGAACGCCCAATAAGAATTATTATTTCCATAAATAATATTCTGTTAGTTATAAATAGCGCTCGAAACAAACACGTCGGTATACAGCAAACAATTCTTCAAGTTGAGTGATGCTAGCGTGGTGTGCTTTCGGATAAATGAGTACCTACTGCTAGCGAAAGTTTTATGAGGGGTTTCGCAGTTAGTTAGTTAGTTGTTAAACACTGTCGTTAAACTTTCCGAACTAGTATCCCAGCCGATCAATAGGAACAGCGTGATATAACGTTACACGGAAAAAAGAATACATGTTACAGATGATTTTTATTTTCGACTCTTTTATTGCCATTTCTTAGCCGATCATGTTACAATCAAGAATCTTTTTTTAAGTGTACAACGCTTTAGAAATGGGATACATATCAAAGAACGGATGGTTATAATCCGTCTGTTGTTCTCGTACTTTACCCTTCCACTCAAACAACCCGACCAGGCCGCGACCATTGTTTGGCGAGTTCTACTTCGCGTATTGTCTCGACACTGTGAATCTCGTGACATATGCGCCTCTTATACGGATGAAACCTAATCAATTCAAACTTTTACCAAATTCAATACGACGCGTATGTTTGTTAATGTCCCATTAGTATATTAGAATACGGTTCATACTATTTTACATGTGACCGCACCCATTTTTGAGATCCACTGTTCTATACGGATCTCTACTGTAAATACGGAATGTACTGTAAGTACGACTTATCTTACTCTGCTACTGCTAACCAGGACTAACCCGTCTTTCAGATGTCTTTAAATCGCGTTTAAAGCTTTCGACGAGGTTTAACGATATTTCCATATAACTACCAAAACGAAGGGCTTTTTAGAGCGTATCCGATCTGCTACCGCTTCGGGACTGTAAGCCTTTTTTACACATACTTGTTGCTTATATTGAAATGCGATTTTCTTTCACATAGTACTCACCAACAAGTTTGACCTCAAAACACTTATTCAGAACGATTTAGGAATCGAGTTAGAAACTCACCTAAAGCTTTTAAGGACGTTCTTCTGAAGAAACGTCGAGGGTTTCAAGCGGTCCAAACTTCGATGAGTGCAAACTTTTACTTATGAAGAAGGAATAAAATAATTAGACACGTTAATTATGTAGATATGTTTTAGGAAGATACACATAACTTTTCTGATTACCGAACAAGTGTAGTTCAATTAATACGATATAATTCGAAATAGCGTTTATATTGGTTACTTTGTTTCATTATTAGATAGTTAATGATATTATATTTTTTGTCTTTTCATACATCAAACAATAGAATATATTCAAATCCAAGCAAATCCTGTATGGTTTATACGTAGAAACCATGCAGGATTTGCGTGACAGATAACATAAATAAGGAGGCAGTGAGTACCGAGATGACAGTGGGGAACAGGACAATTGCTTCTGATAAAATACGGCAAACGGAACGAGCACGAGTAGTACTAAAAGACAAATAGGACTGTAGCCTTATCTGAGATTTGTTACAGATGTGTTGTCACTCATGAGGAATAGGTCGATACCACTAGAATAATACGTAAAGTACCGAAATTCAAGTTATACCTATGCTAATACTTAATAAATACACATTGATCCTATTCGGTAAAATGTCAAAGGCTAAAAAGAAACAAAGAGTTGATAGTAAGAGAAGAAAATTTTTGTGAATACATAAAAAGCATTAATACATAAAGACAAATGTTAATTCCATTCAAAATAAAAAGCCGTATACTTTTATTTGCATAACTTCTTTTATTTTCGCGCAGGGAAAGTTTAAAGCTCATCATAAAGCCTGGAACGTGATTAAAATGCATTCGTTTAATGGACCTGCCCGCTGGTTTAGGCTTTTGTGAAGCTGTTTTTCAGTCGGAGGTTGTAAGATCAGTTCCCTCGCTGGAAAATATTTGTTTGCGTGAATGAGCATGAATATATTTGGCTGTCTAAACGTCTATTTATGCTTTATCTTTATTTATTTATTTTCTTTATTTGTCCCAAAACATTATTATTTCCTCTAATTGGCTGAATACTTGTTATAGGGAAATGATACAAGTATATTCTTTTTACCTGTTTCAACCGAAATATCTGCAAATCTTTCATCGATCCCATATATCTGGTATAGAACGATTGAAAGAATATCGATTTTCATCTCATTTATAAAACATGTATACAATTACAAACGAACAAAAGAGTATTAGAAATTTCGATGTTAATAAATAAATTATACAATCGTATACTTTCACTTTCTTACCGGACTTCGACTATGTTTTAATCACTTTTAACGAAGCAGGCCATCGAGTAATTACAAAACATGATCATGTTTTAGAGATGATTAATTTCATTTGACATCAAATGTCAACCGTAAACCAATAACAACGCAGAGTCAATACGTACTTTAAGTGGATATAAAAACATGCTGTTAATGTCAGTGTACATAACACATTTAACGTCCAACAATGCTTCTGACGTCACAAATATTTTTACACATGAGACACATTAATTAAACCCTTTTGTCATTTTTCCATTGTTCCCGGTCTCCACTTAGAAGACGCCAGCCGAGACGAGTGGATAGATAAAATCCTAACCGCTACAATATCATTGCTGCTACAGCTACTACGTTGTACATATATGTACTCAAGAAAAAAATAACATAATTCAAAAGAACAATTTAGAAGATTGTAAAAAGAAAGTAACACCAAAGAATAAAGTATTACTTGTAAGTAAAGAAAATATAATTTGTGTATGAAAATTCATGCAACAAAAACATTGTATGCTAATATTATAACATTATAAGCGAACAAATATTACACATTATGACAGCATTTAAGTTTAACTGCCACGCAGTCATGGATTTACATAAATGCAACACGGTACGTTTAATTACTTTGTGCATTTCGTAATGTTTAAACATGCATGTATTCGTACATGTGAACTATATACCTATAAATAATAAACAAATTATACACAATTTTCATGCAAATTTCTTTGTTGGTTGTCGCACTAATAACAACTTTCTGTACGTCATGCAAAGAGGAAGGTCTACTGGGTGATATAAGAAACAATGAAATATAGGTACACAGCATATATATATACAGCATTATACATATGCATATACAGCAAATATTACAGTATATAGAGCAAATATTACACGCGGATATTCATACACCGGATGAAACCAAACACACTGCCATAAAAAATCCTAGTCTTTATCTAAACAATAGCGTTATGTCGTGAACTCTAACTAGGCTGTGGGCACAAACCACCTGAGCAGGACGACGGCCCGTAAGGCTCAAGCCTACTCACTGAAATAAAAATTGCGATAAAGGATACGGATCCTTTAATCCTGGCCACGGGCCCAGCAGAATGATATAAAAAAGCTGTATGTTTTTACAATAGTCTCGAAATGTTGTGGCCATGCTTTACAAATAAACGAAACGTCGTTGAAACTAAATCGTTACAACTATTCGTTATAAAGGAAATTGTTACAATCAATCTTTAGCACAGTGATTTTGATAATAAACGAATAACGCATACAATCAACAATATTTTTTCATTACAGCGGATATTGTTTTTGATTTTTAAACAACAAATCTAAGTAATTTCTTATAAACACAAGCGTATACGTTTGTTGCAACGTACAATTTCCGAGAAGAAATGAAACGTCCCCAAATAGACTGATATTGAAGTAAAGTTTATTGGATATCGAATCCGCATCCCGCAGCCGCGTTGTGCAGTGAACGAAGGAATCGTCGAATCATATTCACGAACCTTTTACTAGATATGCACTCTTGATAGTTGATAATGTAATTTTACATTTGCAATCGGTATATAATTATACGCATTTAAGTTACCAAGTTTAATATAACGCTAGCTTACTTTCTTTTTCAGTTAAACGTCAGTTGACTTCATACATGAACAACTTAACAGTTTTCAAAACGAACAGATCACCTTTACTGATTAAGTCACCTATACCTTCCGATTAAGAAATCATCGAGATCCAGCTACTGAATTGTTTACTACAAAACGTTAGATACATGGTCTGATTTATCCGAAAACAGTACATAATTATCGTATTATACACACATACCGTCACACCAGGTCCCTAACGGGGTAGGCAGAAAGCACCGAGTGCCAAATAACGTGCTTCGTCTACATTCATCATTCTCTTCATGCATGCACGCCGGTTTCGGAGACTCTTGACCCCTCCGTCAGCCAGTATCTAACCTATTTGGTCGTATCGTATTATAATAATCTAATAATAATTCATTTCAATTTATAATCAATTAACTAGTCTAAATATGTTCTCTTTATGTAATGCACGTGACGCATTCATGTTTAATGCTAATGCATGTTTATAAGTGATAGCACCCTCAGAGTGACTCAGCATTATAGAGTTACTTAGCATTATATGTACATACATAGAATTTCTCAGTATCACAGAGTTACTTAGCATTAAGTAGGTAGGTATCATTATAAAGCAATATACTTACTCGGACAAAGCGTCCATTATGGAGGATTGTAATAAACACTTTTATTTGTAATAATCACTACATAGTATAAAACAAAGTCGCTTTCTCTGTCTCTATGTCCCTATGTATGCTTAAATCTTTAAAACTGCGCAACGGATTTTGATGCGGTTTTTTTGATAGATACAGTGATTGAAGAGGAATGTTTATATGTATTGTATAATAATATATGCGCGGATACATTTGTATAATAATATATGCCCGGGACGAAGTCGCGGGCAAAAGCTAATAATAAATAAATAACGATTGTAATTACCCGTAGCATTGTAGTACCTATGTTTCTTGTATCTATAGTTACATTTATGCAGAGGATTACATCCAGTGCTCGCTTACCGTTCGAAAACTTTGTCTTTGAAAATGATTGCATTACTGAATCAAAGCAAACGAGATAAAATAAAAATATTTTTATGTACAGACACCAATAGATAAGACCTTTGTCTCTAAAAACTAATACGTCTAAGCACGAAACACTTAAAAGTAATTGTTATATTCGTATTGCTTTTTTTAAAAAAAATGATTGATTGTAACTATAATTTATAAAGCGTTTTATTTGGCATATTTGCTTTATGTAAGTTCATTTAAGCACTTTCAGCATTAAAATTCTCATTTTAAATGAAATGTCCTCGCTTGGCGTTATAAAATAAAGGGTGATTTTATTACCGCTGCCCACAATCCTTTTGGTGCCCGCCCTAATCTCATTCTTATTATAAATTAACATTTATATTGAGTTACATCACATTAAAATAAATATCTCTACAAAGTTTCTTATTATTCTTAAACGTGATTTTATAATTAGTTTTATTCAATTAACGTTGTGGTTTATGATAAAAGTCCTATTTAAAAAAATATGTTATTATCATTCCTATATAGCAGGATAGTCCAAAAGCCTAGATTATCTATCTATAGTGAACGTGAAACATTTCTTAAATCAATACAAGAAGCTTATGTGGCACGCTGAGAAAGAATTTTCAACAAAGATTTTGAAGCTTGATTATACTGCAACAGTTTAACATACTTTGCTTTGCAGCCATAAAATCATAGTTATTAACCTATTTGTCATCTTTTTTGTGAACACTTTATGCATCTGCTAGTGGTGTTATTAAACATACCATTAAAAGAATATAAATACGGTATTAAATGTTACTCTTGAAAAACATTACGGCAATACAATGCTAACTTGAAGTTAAGATTCAATTCAACTTCCAAATGTCAAAACTGCACGCGGTGTTTATTTTATAAGACCTAATAGAATAATTGTATATTAAGTTTTAAGTACAATTATTATCACAAAACTTATGTCTTTAAATCAAATAATTATCAAACCTTATTTTATGCCTCATTAACTTAAAAGCTAGAATGAGGAACAATTGTGTGATGGGAAAAGTTTTGTAACTTTTTCAATTAGATAAATCTCGAAACACGGATTCTGTTCAAATTTTGTACGTGAAATGAAATATTTTCAATTTAATGGTTTAACATTAAGCATTTAATGTATCTTTTCTTACATTGCAATGTTGCAATATTTTATGACTTTTACATTATGTAACAAAAGTAGACTTAAATATGTACCTACAGGCACTATAGGGATTAAACGTGTAGTAATATATGTTTTGTGGTCATTGTTTAGAAAATAAAACAAAAATTACACATACAGTTTTCTCTTTCCGTTCGTGTAGCTACAACTAATTCAACTTAAATAAAGCCTTCAGCAAGTGAACGGTGTAACGAAGTGGAACAAATACAATGAAACCGTGTTAGAAATCTATTGTTGTAGTTCTGTTTTATTTCTTTCTTACTTACCATTGAAAAAAACCATTATGTTCCTTACACATGACCATAGTATACATACATAGGTATAGTATAGTCATGAAAAATATAGTATGTTCGTAGTTGACTGGAAATTTAAATGGTTGTCCGATTAAAATAAAATCTAATATCTAATATCTTAAATAAAATCTAAAATCTACGGTATGCAGAAACAAAACTAAGTAAAAAAATTGCAGGGCATTGTTCAAAATTATTTTGATACCTGCAACTAATTATATAAGAAATAAAAGCTTTTACGGTTTTCTTGTTCTTTCCCTCGGGTTTTGTTCCGTCTTATTCGGAAAGCTTGAGACCTTTTCCATTAGTAATATAATTTTTTAGTAATAGACAATTGTTTGTTACAAAATGTCTAATGACAGTTTTTTTTTAAATTCTGACCGTACACATATGCAATTAGTAACATTAATTAATTAAGGTATTTAATACTAATATATCGTTCGACTTACTGCAGAACATTTTTTTATATGTACCTATACCATTTTATATTGCCTGCATAACATTACAGATATGGAGGGTGCGTAACAACCCCTACAGCCGGGGGCGCCAAGCTTCATTTCTTATTACCCTCACGGAAGTTGATAAAATTTTGAATAATAGCGCACAGTTATGTCTTCGAAATGCTGAAAGGAGTTTCAGCTAGGGCAAATCCGAGATCCGGGCAGATCTTTAGTACCAAGCGTCATACCTTTTTATAACTTATCAAAAACTCTTATATAGCCTGATATATTTCTACGCCTACATTTTTTATATTCTAATATCACGTGAGTATTTACGTAGAGTATAACTAAAGTAAATTATCATCTATAGCCAACCGATAAGGCTCTAGTATCCGTATACTTCAGCAACAGGCATATGAGAGTACTTCTAAATGGTACGGTAGAACACAACCATCTGCAACTGCCTACTACTGTAAAAATAAAAAGTTGTTCGCAATTTTCAATCAAACAAATTTTCTTTTTACATGACAAAGACATCTTAGGTTGTAATATTGAAAAAAAATGTCTACACAATTACGTATTAATACTTACATATTAATACTCTTGTTATCAGCTCTGGTGGGACTCTGTTAAGCACAGAAATTTACGAATGATATTCTCTCTATAATAATAAATGATTGTACCTACGTACTCATAATCCCAGACCTAGCAAGCAATTAGGAAGCTTTATCCGTTAATCCACACCGGCCAGTGCTTGGTACGGAAAGATCATAAAACGAAGTCAGAAACAGAATTAAATTTTAATATGAAATTCATAAAATCATTAGCCTTCTCGCTGCGATTTATCATATTTCATTGACTCTACAACTTGATTCACCTGTTCGGGAGAATTAAAGTTATACAATATTTTTTGATAACCCTCCCAGTCACTCCTATGAATGTACCAATGCTTGAGTTGTGTATTGTGTGGCGGTAAGTAAATTCTGTTACTTGTAAATACTTATTTAAGAAAAAGTTAATTATGTTTCTTACAAAAGCACCGTTCTTGCAGCGTGTACGTGACTTTTGACATGTTATAATCAGTTTCCTATCGCACAATAGCGTACAATAAGAATCACCTTCTTTTAATAGCGAGACCTGACAATGACGAGAACGATAAGCTTAGGAAAAATAGTTTATATATTTTCCGTATTTTGAGAAAACACCGGTACGTTACATCGACATTTAATGATGGTACCCTTACTTGACAAAATTATAAATTTGTGTGTGAGTGCTTGATACAGGCATGATATTTCATTTCTAACGGTATTAATACTAGTATTTGATCTAACGAACAGCGACAAATCTCGGCGCCTGGTGCGTCTAATGTTGAACTCGTAATGAATGCTGATCGAAATTGCTCCTGCACCTAAAAGCCCAAGAAGATAAAACGTTATTTTTATTTTATTAAATCCTTGCGAACAGTTGTTGTACGACAACTGTTACTGCTTACACTTCCTAATGTATAAACGTGACTGATAAAATTTAATTTTAGCAATAATTTGGATGTGCCTAATGATAATGTTATGACTAAGAACGTTAATAAATAATGTCAATCCGAATGAATTTCTTTTTACAATCATATTTGCTTTTTTCCCTCGAAATATAAATACAAGTAGGTTCTAAAGTTACTTTACGGTAAATATAGCACAATATTTTTCCATCGAGTTTTCAATGCTACACAATACAATAGATACCTTCTAAGTCACCATCATTGTATAAGTTTCAAAGAACAAAAAACCTGTTCAAGTCTTGTTTGTTACCATTCCCTTCTTCACAATTCTCGGTTCTATTACATTATAGTATTTTTGTAAAAATTTCCACAAACGTATATTTTAATACAATGATATTTTCTCTACAGCTACTTTAAGTACACAAACTTTCTCTATAATCCAAAACTGGAAACCAAAAAATTTTAATATTTCAAATGTACTGGTATTTAGACGGCGACGTCCACTTACTTGAGCACTTATGAGATTAAATTTATACATACTTTAAATAGCCCAACCATGACCACAGATAGGTCCGAATATACTGTGGATCTCCACAAAATGTACACTTAAGTAAAGCCGGTCGATATTCAATCAGGTGTAGAGAAAATCACGAAACGTTTAACCACCATATATAAAATACGTCAAATTCATAAATAAAATTGTACAACTCTATCCTTTCTTTCACTGTAATAAAACGTTCAAACAGAGCATGCCTAGTGCGTACTTTAAAAAATTGCACTTTTCATCCTCTAATAATAATTTCCGTTTTTCTTTGTTTTTTGCCACAATTACTATATTGGTTATTTTTATTGAAAGTTCCTTATGCTTAGGGACAACGCGTGCAAATACTTGCAGGGAGCTTGCCGTTGTTTTAATAATATTAAAATCAATGGAGGTTTCTCTCTGCACACTATAGTTGAATAGCAAAATTTTAACCTCTCTATCGATACACAGAAGAATAGAGTGTAGAATGGACAATATCAGTGAGATATATACGTTTGTAGAACTTGGATAAATAATATACAGCCGCTAATAAATTGTATTCTTTTTATAAGTGATGTATCAACGGATGTGATTTCTACTAATTCACTTACCTTGAAACTACTTTTCAAGTCTCCAAGCCAGAGGTATTTTATGCCTGCTACGAATTTAGTTACGAGTATAATTATAATTATAAATGAAGTGTCCCAATAAACCGATGGAAAGACTTTTACTCTATTTTCAATGTATTCGCTTGTATTAATAAAATTAAAAATGCAATACTTTCAAGACGAACGTATATAACACTCGAATTCTTCTCATGCAATCAACATTAACCAAGTTTTTATGGGAATTTAACGGGCTTAGGGTCTGTGTTTACCTAAAAGGAAGCTTAATGCCTATCAACCCAAAATGCTCAGTACTTTGCTTCGTATTACGAGAGTTTTGCGACTGTGGTCATAACTTCTCGATTTCATTATGTTAATGCATTTAGGCATGGATTAGAGTGTTTGAGCCCTTGTCTCATTAGAAATCTATTGGAAAATAGGTAACGCGCAATTGAAAAGTTTTGAGAATCTGTCATTATTCTGTCGTTGTTCATATATTTATATGCTCTCTATATGTGATATACTACATTCAGATAGGATCTTGAGCCTAAAATCCCATTTGCTTTTTTATAAATGTAAATAAAATCACTGTATGCCCGTTTGCGGCTGGAATACGAAGGAAATAGGAATTTATATACATAACATCTAAATTGTAAACCTATGTTCCACAATGAATGAATGAATGAATGAATAAATAAATAAATACAGATCTCTCGTAAACAATAAGTCTATAATCAATCTTGATTTGCAGTTTAAAAGGTAGATCTATATAGTGTAGCTATATATTTTTTCATATTATCATTGTCTTTTTAAATTATCAACATCTTATAGTTATTACACAATCAAAACGTTTATTTAGCGATTTAAAAGAGAGTGTCAAGGTCAAGTCGACACGGACTCTTCTTATACCTTAAGTTATGTTACCTATACATTGGGTCCAATAAACATTTTTGTGAACAATAGTGTACCTGTGTACTCTGACAAGTCATAATGATTTATACATTTTTAAACAAGTACTTAATAGTTTAAATAAAGGAGCGAGTAATAGAAATCAACAAATGCTCTGCAGCAGTGTTGTATTGTTAAAAAAAAATATGTTTCTATTATGTTTTAACATATGAAAGACTTAGTAATATTTACGGTTTTATTTTACATTGTTAGAGTTCTTTTTTGTTCGATGTTACATTGTTTTATATCCTCTCGCATACGCACATAAAATCAACTTCACCCATAAAATCACCCAACTTTCTGTATCAATCGAACTCGAATTGCCAATATAATCGTACCAGTAGACTTTACATCAAACATCCATTTGCAATAATATAGAGTTTGCAAATTTTAAATTTGTCTTAAAATTTTAATTATAATATATCAACTACGTACAATGGCCACTTGATGGCCATAATGATCAGCATTCGTGTGTGTACTGGGAGTTAATTGTTTTATTAATTAACTGGTTATCGACCAGCAAACGAGTAGCTTGCAAACACAGGACCAATATAAACTGTTATTATAGCATATAACCGTAGTGTGACCACATAGCACTTTTACAACTAGACAATTTCAATACTATTCGATACGAAAAATTACATGTAATTTTGGCTACAGAACTATATATAATGTCTACGATTTTTGTAATTTTTTATGATGGATTAGAAAACAATTTACAGCTACGATTAGTACAATTCACCAGGTAATATTAAATCGACACAGCTGTGAATGATATAGCCGGACTAAAGCCCTCCCGTAACATAGCAAATTTGATTTTCTTATTTTAAAAGATTGCTGGGAGTTATTTTCCGTCGGCTTTTCTCTCCATCCCTACCTTAGCCCCAGGGGCGCCTAAAGCCGATGAATGGCAGCTATAAAAATGTATTAAGTTCATTAAATGTATGTAGGTATATTTATTATAATCAATAAAACAATTTAAATTCGATAAAGTTTATGTGCAAACTGTATGCAACGCGTTAACTTCTCGAAGAAACAATATAATAGTAGGCATGTACATACCTACATGCATCTCTCCGTAACTAATATAGCACTCCACTACACTATCACTATCGATTGATTCGGAATTACAGATTAGTAGGCAATATGTTCGGAAGCTAAATTTTTACTGCCATGAAACTCAACAGTTGCACCCTACTGTTAATTTAAAAACCTAGAATCTTTTTCAGTAAATAATTTTTGAGAGACGAAAAGGAAATCTCCAAGCGAAGCAAATCTGTAAGAACCGTATCGAAGCTATCGTTGTGAAGATCCCTTTAAGGAAAACGGACTGCAGAATGACTTATCAACCATATTAAATCGAAAACACTCTGTCAATGTTTATTACTCCTATTCGAGCTCTGCGAGTAACGAAAATTATGTTCTTTTATAGACTTTTGAATCCATGGTAATCTAGGAATGAAAATCTAATATCATCGCCCAAAAGTACACATATTAAATCCCTTTGCTTTGAATTCGAAGAATTAGTTTCATATGCGCTTACCTGCAGACAAGCTAACATTGCATATTGCGACCTATTGCTTGTCTATACGGATGTATATATGTATGTATACTGTTTGTAATTGCATACCGATAAATCAAGGTACAAAGATTTCCTGAAAGTAATACGCACTAGACGCTGCTTTATCGCTAACCAGCGATCTCTTTCAGGCAACCTTTGGATAGAAAATAAATGGCGACGAAAGAGACGGCCGACGAAAGGACACCACTACATCACTCGAATCAACATTTACTGCTACTGTGCAACATTCGATATCCAATCGGCGCACAGGAAAAAAATTGGCGGAATCCACGACCCATATAAAGTTCCGAACACTTGAGAATATATCTCTTACCTAACATTAATGTTTCTGAATTGGTATGCTGATACATGCATTTACATTCATTCTGGTTGATAATATAAATAGAAATAATAATGAGGTATACATAATGAGTGAACTTCACTAAAAGTATGACTAAGTATACAAATAAAATATTGTAATATGTACTCATTGTTTATTGAAATTTACAACAATAGGATTTCGCCCTGATCGCAACATTACACCCCGGCAGTCAAGAGCCAGATTCCTTGTGCTATAATCGGTAAACCAGTTTTCCCTATTCTTCAGTAAGTCCTGCTAGTTCGCTATTTTCATGCAAAGAGCGTTTTAAAAAAACTAAAGCTAAATTATATTCGTATAATTTAGCTTCATTTTTTTATTTATCTAGCACCATACATGTAAGACGCAGGTTTATCCTAAACATTGAATACGTTTCCATATTGTCTGCGTGCATTTGTAAAATTACTAAAACTAAGACAAATAAATAGAGACGGTCGCTGAGTGTAACACATTGATGAGTACGGATGCAGCGCAGTTTAAATATGAAGCAGAGCGTTTCACTATACGTACTTATCAAGTATTGATCCATAAAATGTAAATAATGTTGAATATGAATATTGAAGAGCAAAAAAACCAACAAAACTGTTATTTGGATGTTCTTGTTCCTACCCCTGGTGGGACTCGAACCCACAATCCCCGGCTTAGGTCGCCGATGCCTTATCCATTAGGCCACAGGGGTGGACGTTTGTACTTATGAATTATCGGCACACGCTGAAAAAACCAAGTTACTTTTTCAGCTGTATTTTTTGATTTTCTAAGAAACAAGCAAAATGTACTGTATCACGACTATACATATTAACAAAATACTTTTTATGGGAATAAAAGGTATTCTCTGAGGAATATTATAGAATAGTTGTCCAGAGAACTCCATTGACAAAATTACGAAAACATGAAAATGATTTTAATGAGTGTTCTTTGTAATTTTTGTTTATTGTTACAATAATATTTATTGTCGCGTATAGCGACATCTTGTTACTTGCCTAGCAGTTAAATTCGGGTTGCTTAAGGGTGGATGGGGCGCTTCATTCGAATGCTTCTGTTTTCCACCCTTACTGGAGGACTTTTTAGTTCTCTACTACGTCGCGAGAGAGCGTTACTGTACGCAAGTCATGTCGTTTAGTTTAAATGAAAATCAGAGAGCTATTGAGTTCTACTATTATATTTGTAGTGTGATATATCTGATACACGTTAACTGCGAGAAATTAAAAGAACTGTACATTTCTTTCAATAAAATATACAACACACGCACTTTTGAAGAGCTAAAAAACCAACAAAACTGTTATTTGGATGTTCTTGTTCCTACCCCTGGTGGGACTCGAACCCACAATTCCCGGCTTAGGTCGCCGATGCCTTATCCATTAGGCCACAGGGGTGGACGTTTGTAAGGATGAATTAACGGTACAGGCTGAATAAAGCAAGTTATTTTTTCAGTATTATGTGATTTTATTTATTTTATTTACAATTAAATTCAATTGTAATACAATTACCATTCAAATAAAGTTATATAATACATTGTCCATAACGGAGTAAAATTTATTTATATATATTGCACTATAATGGACGCACAATAATATAAAGTGGCAAAGCATCACAGGAAATGACTGCTTCTTTTGAGCAATGCATCTTATATTATTTCATTCCATTGACGTATTATTTTGGATAAATGTATGTCGTTAAGGATTTTTTGGGAAGCTGTGCTGTTGCTGTGTGGCTATGCCATGGCTATGGCTATTGGTACTCTCTGCACTCGTAGTACTTCCATAGGATACACCATGTTCAAAAGCAACTTATCATCAAGTGCCTTTGTTTCAGAAATTAACAATCAATGAAAGTACGCACTCCATGGGTACTCGATATTTCGATATTAACGATATGATCTAGGTTACGTGATTTTCGTAGCACGATGTTTCATTCCATCTTTTAAACTAAATGGCGACTTTTACGAAGAACACTGCAAATGGTAATGGAGAAAAATCAGATGTTCACGGAAGCGCAGAGGGACTGGACTTATACTAGGTATGTGCTACAAATAGATTTAATTAAATTAAACTTTCCTTGTTAGGTACATATTGCAAATGTCATACAAAACATTGAAGGAAATATCAAAAACGCATTATAAGACTTAGCCAAATTAAACCTTTCGTATTTTTCAAGTAAATCATAATTCATATTTTTTTTTTAATTACACAAAAACGTCAATGACGCTTAAATTTGAAAATTAATTTAATGAATTAAACATTCAATTTTAGACGGCAGATTGAACCGCTAGTTTATATTATACTGTCTATACCTTAATCTGGTTTATTTCCCGAATGAAGACCTGAAAGCGACATTATATATCTGAATCCATACAGATACATTCGTGTCCGGCATACTTAGAATACTTAACACTTATTGAATGCTCACAAAACCGAATTTACTTATTTCTCATGCTAGATAATAGCGACATCTAGTTAATTTTCTGACAGTTAAGTAGTGTATAGCAAAAACCGTTATCCACACGGAGTTGTTTCAGCGAGTTTTCCTTCTAGTTCTATATTTTCATGCTAGAGGCCGCTACGGGTGCGGCCAAACTGAAATTAATAAGACGAAAACGTATTTTGCTTCGGTGTGAAATGAAGCAGGGAGATATTTTACTGCACTAAAAAGACATAAAACGCTATTCCACTGCACTTCTACATAGAAAATACTACGAAAACTAATATAACAGGCTCACATGACATCGCAGACTATTTGTTTTAATATTTTAGATTATAATTTAATGAATAGTCATTGCACTTGGAGTGATAGGATTGGTGTCGGAAATCCTCGACTTAGGCGGTAGCTTAGACTTAGCTGTAATAAGAAATAACGGCAATTAACATGGTAATTTTACTTAGTTTTCTTCTAAACTTTTTATTTTTATTTTTAATACTGCCATAGGTTAATGCACAACTGCTACTAACACTCCAAATTTGTATGTGCATGAACCTTGTATTCTGAAATTAAATTATTATTTATATCATTAAACAGTTTCATAATATAAGAAACAACGCTGTAACTGAGTCTGAGCAGTTGGACCATGTTTTGACCTCTCATTGGTTTGTTTTGTTTAGAACTGCGAATGTGCATTACCAAAACATATTCCCAATGCGTATTATGAATAAATCTGTAACGGTCTGAAACGATTATTTCGGAATTGTATTTTAATATCAGTATTACCTACTGGACAGCAATATTTCATGAATTATTTCACTTCGTTTATTAAATAGCATTTGTAATCCACAATATTTATGAGGAACTTTTTAATATATTTTTAAAAATGGTTATGTTTCTGACCGATTACGTACATAATAGTACCTGTACCTCGACTAATCATATTCATAAATTATGACAAACATATGTATAAAAGCACTCAAAAGTGAAAGCAATAATTCACGCCTCATTCTTCATGATATTCAGTATTAAGAACGCGTGACGATTCCATTCAGAAATAGGCCTATATATATATTACTACCGTTACCGGCTATTAATAATACAAATCA
Source organism: Agara michaeli (assembly GCA_018245675.1). Classification (NCBI taxonomy): domain Eukaryota; kingdom Metazoa; phylum Arthropoda; class Insecta; order Lepidoptera; family Hesperiidae; genus Agara; species Agara michaeli. The sequence goes on along the minus strand of DWDX01000023.1, from coordinate 21,926 downwards.
GACATTAGGTTCGTAATGCGCGTAGTGTGTCGCGGCCTCGAACGTAGTCACGCAGTGGCTTTATTTAGGTTTGTCCTTCAAAAGTATCTTGCCAAAATTGCACGCTTCACAAAATAGTAACAATTTTTTTGCTTCTCTCAAGATGTATCTAACGGTGCATCTCCGAGAATTCTTTGTATTTCGTACCGCTTGATTGAGTTGCAAAAAACTTGCAATATTGTTTTCAATTTTAGTTGTCTCCTCATTGTATTCCGTTTCATTTCAAATCAGACATTAGATTGTGCGTTACCACAGTAGCCTTGAATGTAGTCACGCAGTTCCTCGTTACTTTTCGTCCTTGGAAAGTCTTAGCGGAAATCAAGAATCAATTATTGTAACGCAAAACCGCCAAATTATATACCTGCGCGACACTGATTTTCTGTATTCAGTGCGACTTTAAAGGTTGAAAGGTTTAAAGGTACGCGGTTTGAAAATCAGTGAGACAATATCAAGTAATAACTTGCAGCCTATTTTAGTTTCACCAAATTGGCCCGTAATGAGACGAGTAAACTATTTCAATCTCTTAGGCATTATATTAAACAAGTAATAAATGGAGTTAATTTCAATTTGCACTTATAATTTTATCATACCATGTTAGGAACTACACCCATGAATTTGGGTCGGTCGAGTTCTCTTGGGCATATTATATGGCTTACTAGCTTTTGTCCGCGACTTAGTCTGCGTAGAATAGTGACTCTGGGCAGCATTTTAATTTCCTAGGATATTTTTATTGCAAAAGACAGTATTCCACGCGGACGAAGTCTCGGGCAAAAGCTAGTATAGCCTATATTGATCAGTGACAATGTAGCATTCAAATGGTGAAAGAATTTTTGAAACCGGTCCGGTAGTTTTTGAGCCTATTCGTTACATACATATACATACACACACAAACAAATCTTTCCTCTTTATAATATTAGTATAGACAAATAATAGTTGCTTCATGATGCATGTCAATCATTAGTTCAATAATCGTAAATGGTGAAAGTCGAGTTCAATTTTAAAGTTCAACTTGTGCCTGGACTACGTTTTATAATTTACAGAGCAGACGTCAGCACCACGAAACACGAAAGGTTTTCTGAAACGGGTACAGTGGGGCAGACCAATTTTCTTTTCAGTGTTCAAGTGTAAAAACCTTTACCTTGTTTATCTAACATGTTTACCTTAGTTGCAATGGAATCTCCCCGTTGCTGTAAGACTAATGGCTTAGTCCACTTTTGTACGGCGCGAAGCATCGCAGATTCCGGTTAGTGGCAGTAGCGTTTTTCGAATGTTCTAACCGCCCCAAAGATCGTAAACAAAGATTCACGACTACTATATAACCATAAAAACCTATTGCTAAAAAGCTCATGGAATTGGCTGCTTTTGACAATGGACAATCGTTCAACAAAGAGTAGACGACATCTGGTGTAGTGTTATTTCATAAATCCTTTGAAATCTGCAATCTTTGAAAGCAAAATGTGTTGGCTCTTAAATATGAATCTGAATTATATAAAATACTAAGATATTAACTTTTAATTGTGTAATTAAACAGTTGAATTTGTTTTTATACGCATATCAAAATTGCATTAAGAATGATGAAGAAATTTGTATTTAGACACCATATTATGATTTCTTTACTGACTGTACTTGGCTTCATCTAATATGTGACATTTTATTACAATATTTGATGTTTCCCACTGCTACCTTAAATTACTTAGAACATTTATAACTTATATGTACAATACATATACAGAATCTATTGTAAAGTTCAGTGTAAATGATTTATAATGCTACTACAAACACATATAGAAACACATGAAACAAAGGATTTTTGCTTCCAATCTCCGTCGGATAGGCACCGTAATTGTTATTGGAAATAAAATCGTCTTCTATATAATATTTGTATACATAGTATATGTATTTGCATACATGTGTTGTGCGAATGTAAATACATAAAATAAATGGCTATTCTTCCTTTCTTCTTCTTTCTTAAAAAAATAATTATATATCAAGTGATTTTTTTATTGATAACCTATGAAGTGGAACGGATATACCGATCGCAGCGGATCTGCTTGTACTTGAATTGAATGCACAAAAAAGCAAAAGTGAGAAAAGTCTTGCGTCGAATTACACGTACAGTGATGTACGAGTACATGGTTGCCTTGTCAAAAAGGAATATGTCAATATGGAATAGGCGATTAATACTTGAGAGAGTACAGTCAAACCTTCTCAACCTATTCTTATGCTAAACTTTATTATTACACTGATATAGATCAGACTGATATTTTCCAGTATTAACCGGCAAAGATCGGCAGTGCACCGTTCAAGCTCAAGATCGAACGTAGACTACCCTTATGGGATTACGTTCATGATGATTTCTAATTGGATTTATCTTCAGTTTTTTTCCATTGAACCCGACTGTTTCACCGTGAAATAGCTTGTGCAAATTACAAAGTCTGCATGAAGTGAAACCACCTAGAGCCCCGCCTCGTAGAAACTATTTTCTTCCAGCCAAACCTGGTTGGAGACAGATTATTCGTCTGACAATAATAAAACGATACTCAACCAATGATTTATGACAGCCTCTTAAAGATATTTACGGCGTAAATATAAGAACAATTCGACCACACATGATGAAATTCGTTTCGTTAGCGCTCCTCCGTGTCACATGAATTTAAAATAGTAAGTATGTAGTTTTAAAGAAATGGTTATTGGACAATTAAAAGACTTATTGTTGATTATATGAAATTTAAAACATAGACAACTGTAACATTGTAACTCCAGAGGACTGGTATGATCCCTTGGAGCATGTAGGTATATGTAACTGGTTTTACTATTACTGTCATTTCTACATAATATAAGCATAATTTACAACTGGCTATGTGTCTCCCAAATTTATAAGTTACAAAACTCTGGGACTATGGATATGGATGGATAAATGCAATATAGGAATGTAATCATAATAATGTATACATTTCAAACAATTATATTAGCCTCGCTTACGTGAAACATGTCAAAGTTTTAACTGAATATAATTTAAATATTGCAGTGCGGAAAAACTGCTTGTGTTTGTTAAAGCATAAAAAAATTACGTTTTAAAATTATATTTCATTTCTAATACAGCGAGGTGCACGACATCGGAGTTAAAGCAGTTGTGAAATGGCAATTATTTTTATATTAATCTCTTAAAACAGTAATACATATATGAAGAATTTTCTATAATTTGTTAAATCACGCGAATTGTAAGCGAACACAAAAGCCAGTGTCAAGGACGCGGAAGTAAATTTGCGTCATCGTAAAAACGTGACATTAACATAAATATCGTTTATAACTTAGTTCGCAAGACTGCAGGAGCACGACCTAGTTCCGTCTTTACGAGGAAAACCCTTACAGGATCGGGACACGCACACCTTTACTCACAATTGGTACATCTTTTTACCGCTTTGTTATTTAAATGATATTTTTTTATTATAGGTATGTATCATTTTTGTTGGTCTTTGAAATTTTGTATGAATTGTCACTAATTAGTCTTTTCATCTATTAATTACCTCACTGTTTCCAACTCTGTAGGTATAAGATAATATCGTTAAAACAACACTTAAAAACAAGACTGCATGCCGTGTATCTACTCGTATAACAAATAAATTTAATCACACTTTTTAATGATTAAAAATTATGTCTTGGAACATCATAACTGCAATAAACGACAGCAATAATAATTAACAACACACCATATTTTCAATGTTAATGAACAACTAGGTAAGGAAGCAATTATAAGCCCGCAGGCAGTAAGGTAAGGTTGAATTCTAAACATATCTACACAAATGGATCCCCTATTATATATAATCAGATCCACTAATAGGACTACAATTTCCATTATTATCAAATTCATGACAAACATTAAATCAAAAATGCGTAAAAGTAATACTGAACTCGTAAAATTCGTAATATTTTAATACTCTCTAGTAAATGCGAGGTTTAAGTGACAGTAAAATATATGGGTGTTTTATTTCAAGTACACATAATACATATTTTTCATTGTAAGTGCTTTTATAATTAACTTGCACTTAATTCATGTTGTAAGCTATGCTGTTTTCGTAATGATTTTGTGATTTTTGTTACACTTGAAATTACCAAAGCAGACTTACAAACACATTGAATTATCTCCGTAAGATCATTAACCCGTAAACATACGGAAATCGCGCGAATTGTGTTTCTGAAACACGTCCAAATCAAATTGCGAGTTGTTTATTGGTTTTTACACAGTGATATTGTCTTGAAATGTTTATTTGCCCAGTACTAGTACTTGACTGTCGAATGACCTCGTATGACTGGGATGTCGCTGTTATTTGGGTTCGTGAACGTGTACAAGGAGAGGGGGGAAGCGCACGCGACGGGCAGCTGGCACCAACGGTCGCATGCAGTTTATTTTGGCCTCCCGTGTCCAACATACAAATAATTTTCAAATACCAGACTGAGTTGCGCAACTGGTATTGACATCGACTATCATCCTACTATCCAATCCTATTACTTTGCAACAAACGGCAGAAGGCGCTTTAGTCAAAGGTTGATAATATATACATATGTTAAACATGGATTTCTTTTTTTAAATAATTTTCAACTGTTGATAACCAAAATAGTTACATTATTTTTATATGCACTATTTCGTACAAAGTTTCTGTGAGCATTGCTGAAGTGCACAAACGTCACGGAATCCGGAGATTCGCGTAGAGGACAGATACTTAACCGCGCCAGAAGAGCAACAATGCGATTTATTAATATATCCAACATTGACAAAGACCGCCAAAGCAACTGGACGGCGGCCAATCGTTAAAAAAATCGGCCTACGCCGAAAGACGCGACGTGAAACAATCCGGTGACGTACCGAAAAGATCATAGTCTGGGCTCGTAAATGACCAGACGCCTCAAAATAAAAATGAATAAAGCACGCCTCATAATCCGAAACCAAAAAGAAATCTTGAATAAAAAGCAGTTTTTAAACTATTTTGGTTTATATTTACAATTGATAATTATTATATTAATACGTGAAGGAAAAGCTTTGTATCCCTTTTCACGACAATTACGCGGACTGAGAAGTGTGAAATTCGGCACAGTTAAAGTTTATATGGAGAATAAGTCAAGAACGCATTAGAAATATATTAAATTAATAAAAGAAACCTACTCACACTGCCATGCATGTGATGTGTCTGGTTGTCAGTGTTAAACAAAAAGTCTAAAGAAATGTCGAAGAATGCTTTTAAATATTAAACCTTTTAAATTAAACATCATTGGTATTTTTGAAATAACTGGAAAAGTAATGCAGAGCAAAATTGTAGAAAATTATGTGTTAAAAATTTAATAATCGCTTGCACTACGGTCCATTTTCGACCGCCGCGGGACAATTACGACGTATTTAATATGCCTACGATAGTGACTGTATACGACAATAGAAAATAATTCGGATCATTCTCGATTATTCTACATCACAATAGACTTTATGAGTGTAACGAATGTTACAATCCAAATTTACTCGCTATTAGCAGTGTCGAATAAATTTCTAAACAACTACAATAATAAAGGTTTTTGGACAAATAACAGTATATAAACTCGTGATCTGGATACTAAAATAGACTGGACCAATTTATTTAGACCGTATTATTACTTCTACAAACACCGTGATTGCTGTAACGCTAATGAACAGTAGTAGAAGTGAAACTGCGTGTAACACAATACTTATTTCTTCATGTCCTCATACCCTACTTCTGCCAGTAAATTGGCAGCGCGAAACGTCACGAGCGGTCCCGGGCACGCGCTGCCTACGTAACGGGAGTTCACTACATTTGCGGGAAAACATCATTTCCATTTATTTATAGCACGCCGCTCTCTCTCCTCCCCACCAACAACGATAAAACTAATTCTATGTTTACCTTTCGCAAAATCAACAAACATTTTGAAACTTTATGATTACTTAATACGTTATTTAGAGCTTCGCGATCATCGACAAGCCGTTTTACAAATTTAACAAACAAGCCGCAGACCGTAAACGACCGAGTCACTCTATTTTACGAGCTACATCTTTATTGACATGCAAATATATCGTTATGTAAGTAGCAACCTATCGACTACACACAAAACGTTGTATGAAGCTAACCGTAGTCGTTCAGATCAACATGAAGAGGATGATGTTTTTTTTTTCTGTACCAAAAAGAAATTGGAATAATCTTTAATTTAAGAAGCTTATATTAATTATGTCTAAGTGTACATGTCGTATATATGTATATATGTATTGTACATATATATACATTTCCAATTATAGTTCGGAGAAATGTATACACCAGAAAGTTCTTAATAACCCTATTTAATGAATAAATTAAATAAACGCAAAATGGCTTAATGTATTTTTGTAAAGACAAAAAACACTGAAGCTTGATAAGCACGGATCCGTGACCAGCGCTGGTGATACTGGGGCCTGAAGTGGTCGCCAATCATTACCTCCCCTATCCCATTGTTAACATCTATGAATAATTACATTATTACTGATGCTGAGCTAAATTTTAACAAATCGTGTGTAACTTGAAGTAAAACGTGATGAGCACGATGCATTTCCATACGAACGTCGACGTGTGCGGGGAATCTGTACAATACTGAATGCATTATTATTAAAAAGGATTACGTTGTAAAAATAATGTGGCTTTAATAGATGGTGCACGAACCGGCAACAATCCGCACGTTGGCCGACAACGCGGGGACAAAGTGAATCCGAGTAAGTGCAGTTCACCCACACAGCCGCGCACATCTCGTTACCTGATTGTATTAACGTATCTCATGGGACATTACATGTGCGACTGATTTTACTCTGTAAACAGATTATATAAGTTCTGAACATGTATTTAAAATTAATAAATTATGAGGTTCGCTAACAATTGTATGGTTTCGATCCATCATGTTTTCTTTTAATTTAAATGTGCAACAATGTCACATTTTATGGCAGTTGTGCTCTATATTTTCTTACATTTAACACGTGCATAAGGTACGTATCATAATAGTTTGCCGCGGAAGTATTCGCTCACGTGGAATAAGTCTTCATAGTAAGCGCTTAATACGATGTTTGTTGGAGTACAATAAGTTTATTTACTGGTAAAAGTACAATACAATAAAATTAAATATGGTAGCTTTTTATTCTATGTTCATATTCTACGTAAGTATTTATGCACAGGTCGAATTACAAGTTTATTGAAAGGATTTTTAAGTTTTTTTTTTAATCCAGAAAAAAGGATACCTAATACAGACATCGAAAAATCGATTTTGTCAATTTTGTCAGTTTGTTCGTCGAACGAAAGTTAATGAATCAATTTGAATCTGGTTATACATAATCATGGGATCAAGATATCGAATACATTTTAGTGCAGAAAAGTATTTCTTTACCAAAAGGAGACAGGAGCAGGTTACCTTAAGATTTCATAATGTGTACACCATTCCATAAAGATACTATTAAATATTTGAACAAAAACACAGAAACATAAATATCACTATATAGTGGAATTATTTTTGGCTTCTGTCAAAATAAGAAAAATAAAATATTATAATACATATAAGACAATCATTAATATGTTACATCGCATCCGGTCGGCATGAGATTGGTGACCGCTAGTGGTGAATTTTCACGAGTGTTTCCGTGCTTCGGAGAGTACTTTAAAGAATCGGTCCTAACTGTTATGTTTAAGTAACAATCATTAAAAATCCTCGAAAGCCTGAAAGTCGATTTGAGAAACATCCAACAGAGAAGTTGGCCACTCACCTGTATCTCCACCAATCCGCGCTGGAGCTACGTGGTGGAGTATGTCCCAGGCTTCGCGAAATTGCGAGGGAGACCCTTCCCACCAGTGGGACACAAAAAGAGTTCCAAGCATAAGAATCGGTGGTTTGTTTGACTTTTGACTGATTAGTGTTGAAATATGGACTTCAAATCCAAAAAACATAAAATGCCAAATTACCCGTATATAAGTTGTAATAGCCAATTCAATACATACAATAACAAAGTCGGATGACTTGGAATGGCATCATTCGAATCAATTCACCATTCGAACACGACATGTTCTCCATAAAGCAACTTTTTTGTTATCGTGTCGCGGGTTAGTTAAAAAAAATTTAATAAAACGTTGCTATCTCGTGACCTTTTAGTAGACAAATTGCAGATGAAGGACATAAGATATTTTTATAGTGATAAAACCTAATAACGATAAATAAACCTTTTTCGTGTATATTTATTTACTTAATATTTATGTACAAAAAAGAAAATTAAGTAAACAGAGAATATACTATGTATTCATATTCTGCTTGAAAAAATTCGGGAAGAAAGTCAATATTACAGAGTTGCAAAAATCGTCATCTGTCTAAAGCATCTCAGCTCCATTGCTAGTTACCAATCGTCGATTATTTTAACGGTACTCGTAACGATGTTAATTTTACAACGTTCAGAAAAATCGTTTCATTAATCTTGTTATAAGTAAGCCTCATTACGAAACAATAAAATCAGACAAACGTGGTAGGTTCAAAATTCTCATAAATATTACCTTACATTTGATGGATTGTAAATTCATAAGAATTAAAAACTTTCAGACATAATGGCCTCTGTCTAACTATTTTAGTCACTACTAGTAAATTTGCAAAACTCAAATGTTGTCTAACGATTGGGCACGGCAGGCTCTGTCACGCGAACGCGACACGAGGCTTACACTATCCCGAGCTTCAGTCGAACATTTCAATGGTCTGGATTTCGTCGTATTTTATTAATTTAATACAACATTCATAATGCAACGAATCGCAACCAAATTTAACGTGCAAAACAAAACCAAAAGATGTGAGTCTTGTTGACGGCTGCTTAGGGTCTGCTGTGAGCGAACTTGAAGAGATGGCTGCGTAGTCAGTTGCGTAGCGAGAAGTAGTTTCCTCGAGTTGCATCACAGGGTGAGATCGCACGGAAGCGAAGGTTGCGCCCGTGACCGCGCCCGCCCGCCGATAACGCCGCCCGTAGCGCAGTATCGCGCGGCGCTCGCTGCTCCGCGGACCACGACCCGCGGCATCACGGCTCGCGAATAATAGTACCCGCGGACTGAGTGATGTGTTTACTCACTTGATGATGTGCAAACGAGTGAGTGTTGTGATAGAGTGCAAGAGTGAGGTGCGGCGTGGGCCCTCGCTCTAGCCCGACATGTGGACATTGCTGGTGCCTCTGTTGGCGCTGCTCGCGCCCGGCTGCCGGGCTTCCTTCACCGCCAGCAAGGAGTTGTTGGAGTGTGCAAGGTTCGTTTAAATGAACGGACTTTTTTTTACTGTATTCATACAACTGGCGCAATTAGTTTCGCGCCCAAAAAGGTATGGAACGAAACAATTAGCAGTAAAAGTTGGCTAGTGGCACTGAGACCTCGAGTGAGCTACAAAAATAATTTAAATGGGCTGGCAAAACTCTTCGCTCATTTATTGCGAATGCGTTCAGCTACTGAGAGGCTTAATTTTATTTTCCTTATAAAACAAACAAACAAATTGAATTAAGTTTAAAGAAATGGTTAAATTAAACGACAAGTACAAGAAAACGTAGTATTAAAAATATCGAAACAAGAACCTATTTCATTTTAAAATCACTGTTATTTTACTCGCTTTCATTTTGGCAAGTCAAATTTTGACAACGGTTACAACACTTCTTGTTGGAGCATAAAAAATGCAACATAATTTAATCGAAAATGCTGGGTAGCTATTCAAAATTCTGAAGCGCCTCAATTATTTCATGACACTACACTACACAACTGATTGTAAATCCATAATTTTTTAGATGGCACGTTTCGCTTACAGTTTTACTATGTTAACATATCATATTTAATAACTACATAGCACTACTACGATCGTTAAAAAAGAGTGATAAACGAAAGTTTAATATTTGTAGGACAGTGTACAGTAGGTACATCGAGCGATCTGGCAGCGTCGCGCGAATCGGAGGACGGCCGCAGTGTCTCTTGGCAAGGATAATTGTTTACATAAACACGTTAGTTACCACGCACCGTGACCGAAGATGATCTGCGCTTTATCATTTCATATGTCGATGAAACAACACATTGTCTATGATAATCGTTTAGTTTCTAATGAACGCCTATGGCTTGCGGCTGTCTATTAAACGAAATATTATAAAGAAACCCAAATATAAGTCGTTCTTTGCTTTATAAGTATAGAAATGGTCATATTACTTTTAAATCCATGTTTCTGACATACAGGACGTCTATGTATGTATATACATGCACATAAACATACTTTTACGTAGATATATGTAGAAAAATATCACAATTTTATTAATGTTTTCTTGTAGATACATATAATATGTATATGTAATATTAAAACTTCAGTTCTATCGCTCTATATGTGCATATAAGATATCTAAAGTATCAAGGCGCAATGGCCATGAACATCTGACGACCACATAAAATTTCTCAGGTATTTGCTTCTGCTACACATCACACGGATTTACAGCATCGTAGCTGACATCTTTCACTAAAAACTGCATACCATCAGTTCTTGACCTGAATTACATTTCAACCTAATTCGATTACAGACAAACAAGTACTCTAGGAATAGTATTTGAAGAAGTTATTAAAATATGTACATTTACAAAAGAAATTTTCCATCTTTCCTTTGTTTCAATCATCATTAACGCTAGTAATTAGAAAATTATAAAACTAAACGAAGGTACACTTCAAAATTGTGAAAACAATAGATAAGAGGCCATTCTATTGTTAAACCATAGTCTACTAATCCATGTAATAATTCGCTATGATATTAATTAATCATTAACTTTTTAAAGCACAATTGGTACGTAAAACAATGCACCGCATCGTTTATTATACATATTTTATCATTAAAATAAACTATTTCTAACAAAATTTCAAAATACATACATACATAGTTTATATAACTTCTAATTAGTCTAGTGTGTACTTATTATAATTCTGTGACATATTATAATTCTATGAGAATGCCTGGCTGTTTTTATATGTAAAATCTAACAAATAAAATGACAGCATTTACAAGCAACCACCGCCGGCATAGTTTACCTATCTTCATATTTCTACCAACTTCGACCATTGACCTCAGTCACTGGTCGCTCTACTCTTAAGACTGATATTCGTCGGGGAGAGAACCCTCAAGATGAGTATAGACTATTAATAATTATATCGGTTAAATATATGGGTTTTCGTGGATACCTATTTTAGAACGGGTTTCCACTAAAAATCGGTCGGGCAAATGGGTTTTTTCTGAACGTTGTCTTAACGGTAAGAGATACATGAATATTTTCTATAGAAAAGTTGTAGAACTTAATAAGATCTGTGCGAAAATTTCGCGATGTATGTAATAGTTAAGGTTAATTCACAAATTGATTATTATGTGCCTAAAAATGTATCAAAAACGACCGTTAATCTTAGGCGATTATATAAATTGAGTAGGCAATTCTTATCAAAATAAATTTGCTTATCGTTAGAGAAATTTTATGTACATTAGTTAAGAATTTACGATCGTGTTTTTGCAAAAATAAAATACTCGTCACCCTGACCATTTTTCCCGCTCAAAATATATCTTGCGTTGGCTATTAATAAGTCCCAGGGACAAACCTTTTCTCTAGTTGGAATCGACCTACACAAAAAAAATCAGTTTGCTTACTATATTTTGGTTAACAAGAAGTAAAAATCTTGAGAAATAATATATTTTACTTACAAAAAATTACACAACGACGAATATCGATTGTGTACCTGTTTAGAGATTCGCTACCTAAAGAGTGGCCAATAATAAATTCAAATACATCTACCTTAAATAATATCAGAAATTACGAAATATACAGGAAAGGAATATGTAATCGCAAAAAAAAACAAAAAGTCTCCCAAAAATTACAAAAACATGCAGAAAACGAAAATAAAGGTGAGAAATTTTTAAATATAAATTAATGTTCTTTGAGAGGGTGTTAAAAATCGATATTTAATTAGACTTAAGTTAATTTTTGAATTTCACGAGGACGCAAATGATAAAATCTTATTCGGGTTATACACACATCTGAGTACCAATCACTGGCTGGGTGGAGTCATAAAACATGTTTAACGCTGATTCACGAGATTATCATTAATCTTTTTAATCCACAAAGTTAAGAAGTCAATTAATTTATGTTCATTTAATTACTAATTTAATGTATGTCTATTAGGAGATGTAATCGTATTGATAAAACAGTTATTATATCAAAAATATAGGCATAAACAAATTGTATAGTAGGTAATAGTGTAAAAAAAACGTTTGTAATTTTACGTCTTAAAAAAATTGTCAGCTATACAAAGAAAACCTAAAGGTATCTAAATTAAGAGATCTGCCTGATTTTTATATTATAAATATTACCGCCTTTTCCCTCATTTTGATTTTACAGTATTTGATAAAGTGTTTTAATATAATACTTAAAACTGTTATCCTATCTGTGACTGTTTGTGAAACTGGAGTTAAGAACCACATTTGAGGTATGATATAAAGTAATATAACGTAAATTAATTGTAACTAGCTTTATATATGCATTCTTTACGTTTGTGTATATTACAAATATTGATTTAGATAATGTTTTTTAATAATACATTCCATGAACTGACCGAATGAAAGAAATTCCAAAAACATTCTTAAACACTATACTATTTGATACTATAGAAAAATTTCTTATTACAATAGCTACATGAAATAAATAGCCCGAAACGGCATTTTTATTATCAACAATCATTATAACAGTTACTTAGGTGTGTGTGTGAAATGTATTGTTATATCAATATAAAGCCCGTCACATATCATGTCGCCTTTTAGTGCGATATGTAAATTGAATGAAAAAAATTGTCCTAGCAAGTTGTAAATCTTTCTATTCAGTAACAAACTTCTAAGAACTTCGATGGTGAAGTACAAAATTATGATAGTTATCCTGCAATTCTCTAAAATCGAGAAACCGTCTTCTAAAACTTAATAGATACATATCAGAAAAAATAGCACTGTGGTAACTTTCTCGTTATAGTCTTTATCAAGCTACGACGCACAAAGGTTTCCCTAAACTTAGAACTTTCCGAAACCCTTAACCGATCTACATATTCGTAATTAGTTTTTTATATTTACGAAATTGCCGCAAAGCTACAAATCGGCCATGCGTCAAACACATCACTCGACTTAGCGTCCTGTCTCTGATAAATGTAACGACAAAAACAACTGACCTACGAAACGCTAATAACATCAATATGAGACGAAGTATATGAAGATAAACAACTATTTTAGTAATACTAGAAGAGAGATGGCCTATTCATCGAAGGTTTTGTTGTTGTATATTGAAATGTTAAAGATATTGTGTGTGTAAATATGGTTCTAGAGATGTTAGTTGCGGTAGAGTCTGTAAAAAGTAACGATAACAGAATTGGAAATTAATACCAATAGTGATAACCTAGACGTTTAGATATCAGCGTCCCAATCTAAGAGACTAGGGTTCGAAACCTGCACGTCTGTGCGCGCATTTATGTACATTTTAATATTTAAGGGTATAAGTATATTGTAAAAGTGACGAAAAGTATCAAATAGAAACAAGCACGGCTTAGATAACAATACATTATTTGAAGGCATATTTTAACTGTGTTAAGTGTTAATTTCATCTCAATATACTTCTACAATCAACAGGTACAATGTTAGTTTAAAACTGTAAACATTTTTCCTTAATGTATTATAATACGCGATTCCAAAGTGACAAACTAGATGGAAGCGCGAACGAAAAATTAGCAGTGTAAGTCACAAATAGTCGTAAGTAGCGTCTTTAATGTTGATTAATAACATATCAGCTCCCAATCCCCCACTGACAACAATAAACTAACACGCTTTGAGGGGCGTGTGGCCAGAATTAAACCTGTTCATCACTCCTATCTGCGTCACTAATAACCCAAATATAACCGGGCTAGCCATTGCGGTAACTGTGACAACAGAAATAAACCCTTGCTCCGAATACCGAAGTGCAGCACGTCTGTCGCGCTCATAGTTGCACCGGGCACAATTACTACTGACGTATGTGTTTCGAAACCAATCAATTAAACTATATATGTATATAGACTATATATAATAACTGCTACAATTTATCTCTTACACTATGTTTTCCGATATCTATAACTTGGGATAATTCAAAATAAGAGTGAATAGGCACTTTCTAGGTAAGCGTGCATCTTAGACTGCACCTCAATAACCATCAAATGAGGTCACAGTCAAACTCGAGCAAATTTGTAAAAGATTTTTTTATCATCATGGCAATTTGTATCAATTTCATAAAATCGATACAAATTCGTTATCATAATTGAAATGTTTCCTTACTCCTGCTTATACAAATATATCAGAAACAAAATATTTCATCACAGAGGAAACGACAAAAAATATACCTACATTGAAGTTTAAAAATTAATGTCAGCGGATCGTACATTTATATCAAACAGACGATGTGAACGTCTTATGAAATCGAGCAAACGCAGTGTTATTTTTCCACTAATATGTCAAAGTGATCTTTCATGATGTTCGGGGCGTTCGCAGACGCGCTGGCCGGTGGCCAACGATACGCAGGGTTCCGATGATACGACAATCATGTACTATCGTGTGCGTCAGTGCACTACGATCGCTCATTGCATAATTGTAACGTGTGTCTGAACCGAATAACCTTCACTGACAAATGGGATTATCAAACAGAAATGAATTAACTTAATATAAAGGTATACTATGGGGCACAATCAAACTGTGGCTCTATATTTTACACTATTGACAATGAAACACAAAAACGCTTCGTAATATGAAAGAATCACTATTTAAATAGAGAGCACACCAGAACAGCGGGAAAATAAAATAAATACATATACACAAATTTCTAAATACATACATATATTAATCGCCGTCATCCCGGGTAGACTGGAAGACGATGCCGCTATGCATTAGGTTTGCAATTTGTAACCCCTGTTATTAGGAATTACATGAATAAATAAATAAATAAATAATAAGTAAATATCCAGATGTAGATGCGAGTGAAAGATGCAGCGCGGGCTACCATTGTTTAATAGGTAGCCTAGCTCCGTGACCAAATATAATATCGAAACCGAACGTAACCGCGAAGATTCGCTATTAATAAATAAAGTTCATCCGAATGTGCTTCTAGTTCAGTGCGCTAATAAAAGTTCTGTTTATGATTCTTAATAGAGACATAAACTCTAATAATGTTTTACAGATAATATAGTCTACATGTATTTCAACACACGAAATTACGCACGACACAAATATAGCAATCGTCGCCGCGTAAATTAGTTTTGAACTTGTTATATTTTGTCGACATGTTGTCTATACTCGTATTACGTGTAGGGAAAACAATAATAAATATTCATTATTTATTATTTCTTATACGATGAAAATACACGAACCGTCACCAAAGACCGCTAGAGTCCATGGTTAAATACAAAGAACCTTCAACAAGACCAGAAATTGGTCCAGTCGATATCACATACTCGTAGTAACAAGACTATTTTTTTCAATATTTTTATTGCTCCACTGTTGGATACGGAATACGCAAGTTGGTGACAGACGCATTGTTACGCCTGAAGACTTAGATTGCCATCTTCACTAGTATATGGACCGGCAACCATACACGTCGACCCAAAAGACAAAATATGCTACTAACAATATCCTCAAACTAAAACTTACCGTGCCTTATTTTAGCCGTGGTGCAAATAGAATTATATTGCATTATTCTTTATCAATTTCAAATACGACCGCAGTACGAACATGGATATGAATATATTATTTGAAATAATGTAAATAAGAGTCATTTGTTTTATTTCCTTTAACAGGAAAATGAAAAGTTTCTAACACGCAAGAACCTCACGTGAAAACCTTGAAAACGTAGGTACTGAGCCTGAAAACGTCGTTAATGTTCCTCATTATACTTGAACACATGTGATTTGTGTAATCTAAAATTAAAAATATTTCCGTAACAATTGCTGGTGTCAAATATTATAGAAATATTAGCAGCTTATATTTAAGTTTTATTAGCATAGAAAATATACCGAGTTTGTAATATGTATAACAAAAGTTGTAACATTATGCTAACTTGTCAAAACAGAAACTAATTTATTAATAATAAAATTTACATAAAATGCCAACAGATGTCGCCATCAGGTTCTATTACGAATATATATTATATACTAATTCTAAAACGTTCGTCATTATCAAACCCTATGCCCACGATTTGAGGCACACTTTGAGAATTGAACGATGATCGAAGCGTGACGTACACTCCATTTCAATCAGTTTCTCGGAACATTTGATAGAAACACTCATATTAGATAATATTATTCAGGTCATTCTTAATATTACGATGTATGCCAAAGTTTATGGAAATGCAAATACATAAGTCTGAAGCACAAGGCAAGCTTAATTTGAAATTGATGCAGTTTCATGTTTTTGTAAGGAAAACTATTAAGTCGTTACGCCGGTAGCACGAAACATTAATAAAAGAGTTAGCTAATAAACGGTACAATACCTACTGAGCTCGTAAACGTAACTAAATTTAGAAAATTATGTAAACAAATGAAAGTCTGTAACCTAACCTATATTAGGTGTATGAAATTAAACGTGAATTTTTTACGTGTTGTTATACATATTATTATTGTGATTGTAACATCATTGCAATAAAACATCGGGTGCCATAATTTATAAAATATTCAATATAATTCATGGAACAATTTGAAATCTTCAAATGTTTTTGTTTCGAATTTACTTAAACTATACTGGCCTAATGAGCTTTTGCAAGGTAAGTCCTTTCAATTTATGCTAATTATATTAGGTAGTTGAATTATAAGTTCAATGACGTAGTACATGAAGGTAAGTATATAATGTATACGTAAAGTATATAATGTATTCGTTTGAGGCAGTACCACCGCTGCACATATTTTTACTGTCAAATATTTGTTATTAAAACAATTTGTATTTCGGTTTGAACGATGGAGTTACCGGTCCGACGTGTATAATAGATAAACAATTTTAGTCCTCGGAAGAAGCAAAGCGTTCATGAAAAACTTCAAATAGGACAAATACTAAGCAATACGAACTAGAATCATTCCAACCTATACCAACGACACAAATGTGTACTAACAGTATCTACTATTCCTGTAGTTATTCTACCAAACTATAGTTATTAACTAATAACTTTACAAACAATTAATGTTAACTGAACTAACAATTTCGATTAACACAGGACTATGTGAGATTGATTGCGGATGTACGGGGGCGGCAACAGTTACTTTTAAATGTTATCTGCTCGTTTGCTTCGCTCGTCGCAAAAAAACACTTTTCACGCTATCTTTATAGGTGTTCCGACACCTAGGTAGAGCTTATATTCAGTAATCCTTAGCATGCAGACTTCACACTTGAGTCATAATTGTATTTATATCGATTTGTACTACGTAATCACCTGACCGTTTAAATACAGAATACACCTCGATCTATTCTATCATAGAAAGGGCGAACGGGCGCGCCAGCCACCTCATGATGTCTGTAATATTGTTGATTTTGTACATACATTTAAAGATATTTTCGATACATCAGTTTTCAACTTTGTTTTTATGGGAATTAACACAGTGATACACGTAACTCTTGTTAGGAATAATGTATCACCACTATTATATTTGTGATATTGACTACAATTAGAAGAATGCTACATGCTTGTTTACTAGTTGCCGGTCATAGAAATAAATGTATACATTGAGAAAACATTTAAAGCTAAAACCACTACCGTTTTCAGTTAACTGCATTCAATCAAGATCTGGCTCATTATCCAAAGTTTGGACATGCACTAGATTGAAAAACATCGAATAGATAGGTAGGAATATCGAAAAACTTGGTTTTTTGATTAAAATTGGATAGTCGCAAGATACCTGTAGTAAAAGTAGCATATAGGTATATAGAAAATAAACCCCGTTAGGGACCTGGCGTGACGGTATGTATGTAGAAAATAAACAAATAATCTTATATATTTGGTTATCAAATTACCAATTGTAGATATATATGTAAAAGTCATTATATAAACAAGAAAACTGTATACCTGTAATTATTTACCACGAATATTGTTTTTTTACTGTATTAGCAATTTTTGGTATGAAATTAAAGATAAATTAATCATGCCATTAACTTCAAACTTATTGTTCGATATTTTTCTTTACAAATATAGCTAAACAAGCAACATTACCTTATTACCCTAACCGGGTAGGCAGGACGCACCGAGTGCCAAATATCTCTTTTCTTACAAACTCAAACTTCTCTGTCTTTCGTCTACATTCAAAATATATTATTTTTTTATAATATACGAATTACAAAAATATGCATTCTAAATATATAAATATAATTGTATTTATAGAGCTCGGAGGTGTGACTACATGTTGTTTGCGATAGCCGCCAGTTTCTCCGTCCCACGTAGCGCCAACATCCGGCCAGCCTTCAAGTGTCTGTTCTGTCGTTCGCAACCCTGTAGTTAGAGCTACCTTATTGTTTTAGGGCAAATATTTGAGTTGCCTTACAGTTTCAGCTACCTTTTATACGAGTCATTTCAGTTACGAAAGTATAGAATGGAAAATGCTAGTTCATGAAATTTCAAACAAATCCATGATATTACAGCTTGCCTACGCGTTTCGCGCGATTTAAAGTTCTGGGTTAGCTGAACTTATGTTGCTAGACCTCAGTGAGATCAAAGGCCATGAAAAAAGATCTTTGTAAGGCCTGTACTAACATGTAGGTAAGTAGAACGGATAGATCTTACATGACATCGAAATCACTGCGGAATCTTAGCTATACAATATGTTGTGACAAAAACAATTTAACATCTTATTCATTACTTTCAGAAAAAAAGATTTTATTATAATAGAAGTTGGAAGTTACATTTATTCATGAAGTTGGCACCTGATACTGTATACTCGTTGATATGTGGATATAACCATAATAATATTCAGCATTACACTTGTTGTTACGTAGATTCACAAAATTGTTCTAATGCTTACATTTAGTTTTCCTCACTCGTCTTGCCAAAACAACAGAATGGTACATAATTTGGGATGCGAAGTGGATAGCATTGCATTTTATCAGTAATTTTGACATCTATATCTTAACAGAAATCAATAATCTTGTTAATGGAGGCTGGTATAAACTCTGCCAGCGTTAAATTAATGTTCAACTTTTTCCAGCCAGATCCTATACATGGACCAGCACGCTTATGACCTACCACACAACTACAGTAGAAACATTCCACCCGGTAAGTTCCATTACTGATACGTTACGTAAATTTCAGAATCAATAATGCCAAAAATAAGTGTGTTTCGTAAGTGGCTTTATATTTAGAGACCGTAATTTTGCAACGCACAGATGACGTTGCTAATATGTGGCGGCCATCCACTTATTACCGGAGGTTAGTCAGCAATATGTCTGTGACGATGTTTAGGCGATCATTACTCAAGCTGTAATCCTCGACGCTCATTATGACGGAACGTTATATAGTTAACGACAAATACATGCCCAATGATATATTTTAGAACGTTGGTATGTTTGAGTACTATATTTTGACAGAGTGAATTACAATTATCGCGTAAACATGTCATGTTTTAGAGTTAGTCGAACGTATTTTTGTACAATATATACATACATAGAAACAAGTTGTACATACACTTATTACAGGCGTTTGCTAAATCATTTAACTTACAATTTGACATAAGAATGGCAAGAAAGATACCCTAATCTTATTTAGTCAGGTTTATGCAGTAAAGGCGAAGAGGTACAAATACATAGAATGGGTATATAACTGCCAGTGGCTCGGAGATATCGCCGCCACGGCCGTAACCCACTGATAATTCTTGCTAATATGCAACAACTTACATCAATTCTGTTAAGCTTACGATAAATATTTATTTGAGTAAAGAAAGGTTTGTTTTCCAGGTAAAAACACCACTGTTTATATTGGAGTTAATGTGAACAGGGTGTCTGGAGTCGATGAAAATAAGGAGGTAAGTTTGCTAAAATATTTCGACTAATTTGTACAACCCTATATAAAAAAGAGAACAGTACTCCATGCCACACAATGTCTACTTCTAAATTACAGTAGACTAACTTTTAAGTTATGATTAATAATTAATGTAATTTTGGCTATTAATGCCTTTTTATTTTCTTTATAGTTATTAAATAACATTTCGTCTTTACCTTTGTCTGACGATTATTATATCTCAGTGTTGAATTTGAACATAATATAATTGATTTATAGGAGATAACCCTAGACGTGTTCCTCCAAGTATCATGGGAGGAAACCCGTCTGAAAGTGCCGGCCGGCAAGCCGTTCATCGACTTACCGTGGGAGTTCCGCCAACTTATCTGGATGCCAGATCTGTATATCTGGCAGCTACAGACTATGAAGATCCTCTCCGTGCTGCAGGAGATGGCCTCGCTCAGACTCTACTCTAATCATACCGTCTCAGTCAGTATTGGGTTCGTCCAATTTATTTACTTTATTACATTTATTTTTATATTACTCATACTTACCAGTATTTATTATGAAACCGATAGAAAAGAAAAAATATTTGTAATTAATTGATTTGTTGATAAAACTTTATTGACATTTGGACGATCTTTTATTGCGCACGTGTGAAATGTGGAATTAACTTTCTTCTGAATCGTATTTAATGATAAAAGAAAATATATATATATATATATATATATATGCGTCGAATTGAGTACCTCTTTTTATCGTCGGTAAAAAAGGAAGAAAACTTTTAATTAAGAGATTGAAACTTAATCCGCTAAGCTACAATGCTATTGTGGTTGCCACGAACAATCTTATACGACACTCATTAAGATTACTACCTAAATCTAGCTGGACCTAAATCTAGTATTTGCTTTAAAATGTGTTCCACACATTGCAGACTGTGTATAAGATAAATGGAAAACGTTAGTTTTATCATTGTGTCCTTACTACATATATTGTTAGAATGTATTCGGTCGCTAGAAATAACCGCCAATGTCGCATGTTATGTAAATAGTAAGCCGCTGTAACTTGAGGTATTGTTATAAATATTATTAGTATTGATTGAAATTTTGTGACCCATTTTTTAATTGTATACATATCTCCTTAATTATCTAACAATTATCACATCCTACAAACCAGAATAGACTAAGGCACTACTAGGTTTTGGCAGTAGGAATAGTTCCAATGCAATAATATAAGTATATAAATGTACTTAGGTATTGAATATTAATATTCTCGGATTCATTAAAATGTTATTAACAAAGTAATTTTACTTAGTAACTTACATTATTTTATGTAATGTTATGCGTATTTTCAAATATGTAGTCGTATTATCGCAACTCATCATACATAGATACGAGTGCAGCTACAAGTTATACGAAATTTGCAATTTCTTTTTACAGTGCTACAATAACAATCAAATGCCAGATGGACTTCGTATTGTACCCCCTGGATGTGCAAAACTGTGCCATGGATTTCAGTAGCTGTAAGATTGTTTTATTTTTAGCTTTTATTTCGTCATTCACCATCAATTTATTAATGATAGATACCAAAAAATTTTCCCATAATTTATATTGATGAAAAATATATGTTAATATTTTAAAACGCCCAGTGAAGCTAATGATTTGCATGATAAATAGCTCGTTCGACCTTCAGCGCAGGTTGATTATTGTATGTTATTAATAACACCAAGATTTTTTGTCAAGATATCTACGCATGGTAAATTAAATATAGTCTTATGATACGAAAATAGCGTAGTGAAGACAAGAACCCTTTTTTTAAAGAAGTATCT